>OW386292.2:21297110-21464449 GCA_936432065.2 Rutpela maculata
ATTGCTCATGCGGAACATTGACTTCCACGTTATTGGTAGTTGTAGTCCGTTGTCACGGTTATAGTTATTCGGATGTTTATATATTTCAATGGCTTCTCTGTATCTTCTTGGCCAATAGTTTCTTGGTGTTGGCTAATTTCTTTGTTTTGTCGAATTTTATCAAATGGCCCGGTTTCTTCTGAATGTTCCGGCAACTGCTGATTTTGACACAAGGTATACAGAAAAACCGACGCACACCGACAGATACCTGCACGCCAATTCTCACCACCGCCCAGCACAAAAACAGGCCGTCGTCAACACACTAGTACATAGAGCAAAAGCAAATTTGCGAGTCAGAACATCTACAAGAAGAATATCGGACCTTAAAAACATCACTACAGAAAAATGGATACAAACCGAAGGACATAGACAACGCAATAAAGAGACAAGATACAACCAGAACAGAAGAAGAAAAAGAAGAAAGAAATACACGGCAACAGCTTACCTACCGTATATACAAGGATGTACGGACAGAATCGGAAGAGTTTTGGAGAAAAAGAACGTCAAAGTAATATATAATGCAAAACAGAAGGTGGCACAACATTTTCCCAAATACCAAGGTCCAGAAGAACTAGAAACCACCAGGAGTATATAGTATCCCATGTTCCTGCGGACAAGTCTACATCGGAGAGACCAAACGACGTATAAACACCAGACTCAGGGAACACATTAGAAGTACAAAGAAGGGAAATTCTACAAAATCAGCAGTTGCCGAACATTCAGAAGAAACCGGCCATTTGATAAAATTCGACAAAACAAAGAAATTAGCCAACACCAAGAACTATTGGCCAAGAAGATACAGAGAAGCCATTGAAATATATAAACATCCGAATAACTATAACCGTGACAACGGACTACAACTACCAATAACGTGGAAGTCAATGTTCCGCATGAGCAATGATCCGCAACACGCCTCCTGATAACCTGTATAAATAGAGGAGCTCAGTCCAGCAGAGCTCACTTCGCTTCAGAAGAAGACCACGACAAGATGGTCGAAACGTCAAGCACTCAACCAAGTCTACGCGGAAGAAGACCCGGAAACCAGCAGCCAGATCACCAGCTCCGCGAAAGCCTTAGCACTAAGATAACACGACTCTACGGGGAGGAAGTTTTTCACTCAACAAGAAGACTAGAGACACTTCGAATCAGGAGGCAAAAACTACTAAGTCAACTAGCATTTCTACGCCGATGTAGAGAAAAAGGAGTCATCCCGGCGTTCCTGAGGATCTTACATCATTTACAATCAAGGAAGGCCAGAACAATTTTGAACCGAGCCAGTCAAGCCCTGCTGAGAGAACGAATCCAGGATAACAGAAGACAACTAGACGACGTATCCAAACAACTTTACGAGCTTCACCTTCGATTAACCAGCATCCTAGATGAAGAGACATGGTCAACAATTGACCGACTTTCCACCAATAAGGCAAGGGCAGCGGCAGATAAATCCAGAGAAACGCAGGAGAAAAAGTTTGAGAAACTCCACAGCACACAGCATCCACATCAACCGAAACTAGAAAGCAACAGAGTTGTCATAAACATGTCGTCATTACCGTTAGATGCCGACACAACATCAGTTCTCTGCAAAGGTTTCAATTATGCCGTTACTCCAAGATCAATACCAAGGGAAGACATAGTAAGTTCTTTGGAATCAACTCTTTACCAGCTTTCCAGAGAAGACGCAGAAGAAATCAGAGCAGCATCAGCAGCCATTCTAAAACAAGCCAAACCACCGAAACCAAACATAACGAGAGGAGAAAGACAGGCCCTAAAAACACTCACGGACAACGCCAACGTAACAGTTCTGCCAGCGGACAAAGGAAATGCCACTGTGCTAATGGGTAGAGCAGATTACGAGCAGAAAGTACTAAATCTGTTAGAAGACCAAGTTTACGTCCAAATCACACGAAATCCAACAAGGACCATCGAAAAACAGGTAACAAAGGCGATCAAGGAATCATGCATACCAATAGAGCACCAGAAGAAACTGATACCATCAGAATCGAGGACACCACAATTCTACTGCCTACCCAAGATCCACAAAGCAGGAGTTCCGTTACGACCCATTGTAAGTGCAGTGAATTCACCAACCCATGCGCTAGCAAGATATTTAGCAGACATTCTCAAAGCATTTATTGGACAAACAGAACACCATATCAGGAATTCACACCATTTCATACAAGAGCTAAAAAACATCACATTGGACCAAGAAGATATACTAGTCAGTTTTGACATAACATCACTCTTCACAAATATACCAGTTAATGAGGCGATAGAATTAGCTCGGGAAGAATTGCAGAACAACGGTTTGGACACCACCTTAGCAGACCTGATGGAGCTTTGTGTCAACTCGACCTATTTCAACTTCAATGGAAGTCTATATAAACAAAAAGATGGAGCAGCAATGGGTTCACCTTTATCACCAGTACTCGCTAACTTATTCATGGAAGCCTTCGAAATATATGCTTTGGACAACTACCAATTAAAACCAAAATGTTGGTTTAGATATGTGGACGACACTTTCATTATATGGCAACATGGCCGTAAGGAACTGGAGAATTTCAAAGACTACCTAAACAGCCTACATAATAAGATTAAATTTACCATGGAAATAGAAACAGAGAACCAACTTCCATTTTTAGACGTCCTCGTGTTCAAGAAGGATAATGGAGGATTAGGACACAAGGTATACAGAAAACCGACGCACACCGACAGATACCTGCACGCCAATTCTCACCACCACCCAGCACAAAAACAGGCCGTCGTCAACACACTAGTACATAGAGCAAAGCAAATTTGCGAGTCAGAACATCTACAAGAAGAATATCGGACCTTAAAAACATCACTACAGAAAAATGGATACAAACCGAAGGACATAGACAACGCAATAAAGAGACAAGATACAACCAGAACAGAAGAAGAAAAAGAAGAAAAGAAATACACGGCAACAGCTTACCTACCGTATATACAAGGATGTACGGACAGAATCGGAAGAGTTTTGGAGAAAAAGAACGTCAAAGTAATATATAATGCAAAACAGAAGGTGGCACAACATTCTCCCAAATACCAAGGTCCAGAAGAACTAGAAACACCAGGATATCCCATGTTCCTGCGGACAAGTCTACATCGGAGAGACCAAACGACGTATAAACACCAGACTCAGGGAACACATTAGAAGTACAAAGAAGGGAAATTCTACAAAATCAGCAGTTGCCGAACATTCAGAAGAAACCGGCCATTTGATAAAATTCGACAAAACAAAGAAATTAGCCAACACCAAGAACTATTGGCCAAGAAGATACAGAGAAGCCATTGAAATATATAAACATCCGAATAACTATAACCGTGACAACGGACTACAACTACCAATAACGTGGAAGTCAATGTTCCGCATGAGCAATGATCCGCAACACGCCTCCTGATAACCTGTATAAATAGAGGAGCTCAGTCCAGCAGAGCTCACTTCGCTTCAGAAGAAGACCACGACAAGATGGTCGAAACGTCAAGCACTCAACCAAGTCTACGCGGAAGAAGACCCGGAAACCAGCAGCCAGAAAATAAGATTTATCTACCTTGAATTTTAGTTTGTTTTTTTTTTTATTTATTTAACGTTAGCCTATTTTCGCTACCAAGGCCAATCCCCGACTTCAGGAGACGGTCAACCCCCCAACCTGTGAATTTTGACGAACCTCTTCTCTTTAGAAGAGTAGGAATTTAGTACTTTCCTACCATCTACAGAAAACGGATTGACTACTTTACATCCCCTTTAGAGCCACCACGCAATCCACGCCTGAGTTCGCGCAGTTCCTGAATATTCACTGATATGCAAGTTTCTAGAGGGTGGGAGAAGATCGCTATATGGTCACCCATCTATATACTAATCACGATGAAAGTTATTAAACTATATGCATCGACATATGTTATGCGCATCAAGATGCATCTAGGCTCTCCCACGTTATTTTCTTTTAAGTTAGGCATCTGTCTTGTCCTCAGGAAAAAAGCACCAGTTAGTTATAATTACTAATATTATTACCAAAACATTTATCACATATATAGAAATAAAAATGATATATAAACATTGGTCTTGAAGAAACAAAGCATTAAAGCGTCGTACACAGTATATACATGCAATTTATAGACTTCACATCGCAAATTAATTGCTTTAATTGGTTGTAATATCCAATTTTATCGAATAACAACGCTTTGGTTACAAAGAGGCGAATTTGAGGTTCGTGTAGTAGGCTCTGAAGCGTAAACGCGGGCGCTCTCAGCCCTTTAGGGCTGACATTTGGTGACATTTGATGCAGTATCATGCGGTGCCCATCGAGCGATTAACCTTTACGTTTATTATTATTGTTATAACATAGTAATGGGGGTCACCTTACCCGGCCCCTTTATTAATTAAATCGGTTACAAGCAATCAATGGAATGTTTGCACTATGAATAAAGAAAAGTGCCTTTGGCAACAGTAATTGCGTATCTAAATAATGCGGTGAAAATAGTAAACAAATTAACTAAAGATATAATTTAATTGTATTAAATGTATTACTTGTATTCACGTAGTATGCGCTACAGTGGCGGTCCCAGGATTTGTTTATGGGGGGGGCAAGAAATAAAAATTTGGGTGCTTTTATTTAATCGAAATACATTTCGATCAAAATATATTTTAAATAGAAAAAAACACAAATTCAATATGGGGTTGGGCCCTCAAGTCCCCACCCCGTTTAGAATTGCCACTGCATTCAGCCTGTACCCATTCTGTATTCTCATTTGTTCACATATATTTCTTCCCAGTACAGAAATACACTGGTACATATCTACAAAAAGAATACCAGACTCTAAAGACTTCTCTACAAAAAATGGATGTAAATCTAAAAACATAAACAACCCTATGTGAAAATTTATTATCAAAGATCGGAATTTTGGGCGTCATTTCAGGTCCGTACTAAGGTAATAGTGTAAAAAAATACGCAAAATGGAAAATATTTTTTATGAATACTTATTGTCAAAAATTATGTATTCATTATTTTTACAATAATAATAAAATAATAATAATAATAATACTAAGTATGAGTTGCTACTCATCTCTAGTTGGAACTGATTTTTGTGTTACTCATTCATATTACAATTCTTCGACGAAAATAATTTTTTTTAACTGCTGGGGGAGTACCTATCCTGAGTTTTATGATTCAATTATGTTACTTTAGCAATTCTCTAGAAATGCAGATATAAGTAGGTAATATGTAAGTGAATTAAAAAACAGGGTAATCTCCGTACCTAATAATAACCTATATTATTTTGATAAATTATATAATCTGGTCAGTTGATGTATATAGGCGATGGGGTGGTGCCATTAAAAGGGTTTCCGTGTAGGTATATATGTAGCAGCCATTAATATCTCGTTCACAAGTAACACACACAGTCGATCATAGCGGTAAGTGTAAAGCCGGCCCTCAAATGACGCTCGGATTCCGATCTTTGTTTATTATCGTTATATGGTGCACATGTTGGTCATGTTGAATTGCATTGCATTGCATTAGTCAATTATTTTCTTGTTATTTATTTAGGTATATGGAGGTATATGGAGATGATAACAACAAAGAAAGTTTTGACTAGGGTTCGGAAAATATTATTTGTAGCTAATTATAATCGTGAAAAAATCACTTTCCGAAATGTCTTCGTATCATCATGTTATACAGATTATGCAGATAAGAAAATTAGGGTTTTCCATTCCGTTAGTCTGTCTGTATGTCTGCAATGTATCTTGGCATTGGTGTTACGTTTAAAAACCTATTTGGTGGATAAAAATAACATTTGTCATGTAGTGCCAAAGAGACCTGACAACTCCTAATAAAAAAATATAACGGTAAATACTTTAAAAAAATGAAATCTGGAATATGCGGAATGTGGTTGACAAGGATGAAAATCTGATACAAATAAATATACAAAGTGATCACTGAAAGGAATAAGATAATTAATGAATAGAAGGTGTCAAATAGAGAGGGCAGATTTTTGCAAATTATTTTACAAATTTTTTATATTCCTCGTTCACTGAAGAGAAGTATTGTAAACATAAAAAAAATCACTATTCCAGATTACTTACGATTTTCACGAATTAGATTATGAAAATTTAGGTATTTCAATTCAGTCATTGGTCGGTCTTTTGGCTTTATATCTAAAAAAATATTTGACTGAGAAAAATAATATTCGGCAAGTAAATAGGGCTTATTACCATGAAAAAAATCCGGTATATTTTGATCGAAAAACGTAGAGTCCGAACACCCCAGAAAAATAATTAAGGAAAAACTGTTACGGAAAACAATAATATTTGACATGTAGTTAACACAATTGCTCAGGAAGAAATCTGTTTTGATTTTAGCTAAAAAGATATACGAGGTGCTGGCTTAGCCAGTAATGGTAATGAGTCATTATGACAGAACATTTTACTCTAAATTAAGTACATTTAGCCTTTTTTTAGACTATCGCAAATAATTCACTCCTTACATAAGTGCAAATACACTTAGCGAAGACCACGTGGGCTTGATATGGCATAATAAAACCGTTATAAAACCTTTGTGTTTTAAAAACCAAAGCGAATCCTGTGGAAAAATTTAAATTTAAACAATGTGGTTCCGTCAGACTGTATACGACAGCTGTAGGAGATTCATCGTGTTGAAAACACAAAAGAAAAGTGTTTCATCGAGGTTTCAGAAAGTGCTTTATGATTGTACCGTTTAGATTTGTAGAGGCCTTGGTTTCTCTTTATAACAGTTTCATCAAAACATTTGTCAAATATGTTTTAAAAGTTTAGATTTGTAATGGCCATTGGTAGGTAGTAATAGGCATTGGAAATGTTTAATTGTAAAATGTATTTATTGGATACATGTTAAAACCATAAAGAATAACTTAAAACCTTTTTAAATCTAAATGGAATTTAAGAGGCTATTAAAACCCTTTAGCTTTAAGGAGAGTTTTATGTAGGTATGATGAACCCATTACAAATATAAATGATCATAGCAGCAAATTAGCTTTATAATTAGGTCTTATAGAACAGTTTAAAACTTACCTTATATGAGCAAGTATAATTGAAGCCTATTAAGAGCCCCCACGATGGTGGGGGGGCAGTAGGTATCGTGGTACCGGGGTCCGACTTTTTCAAATTTCTCCCCCGGCTCATCAATCATTAAGCGCGGGGGCCCGTCAGAGATTTAGAGATTTTGACAAAAAATTTTGTTTCAAATGTCTACCCCCCCCCTCCTCATCAATTATTAGGAGCGGGGGGGCGCTAGTGAATTTGGCACCGTGGCCCATGATTTGATGTGGGGGACTCAAGCCTATCAGGCCTCAATCACGTAATCAATAAAGCAGAAGACCATTTCTTAACCCGGATGAATCTATGTTAAAATCTTTTATCCAAACAACCTTGAAATAGTTTTTTGGGCAACCAACCAGAAGTAAAAGAGAGAACCCAAGCAATTAGACATTTGTAGAGTAGACCTATAGGCAAACGTCGCTAAAAAACGCACCAAACGCTTACCTCTGGGGTGGTGTGGATATATGCACCATTCCTGGATAATCAATGCATCTAATAAATTATTAAAGTACCGACATTCAGTACAAGTAATACATAATTTTGATTAAATAAACAGGCATATTTTGCCAAATTAGTCACCGTAATTTACATACGTACCCCTGACTAACTAAAGCCATGTTACAAACAAGTAAATACGCCAATTACTCCTCATTAAGTTGTATTAGGCTGAATTATGACAGGGTAGATTACATTCATGATCGTTCTAAATAGTCTGGTGAAATTATCCTGCGTGGTATCCAACGAAGAATTACATTTTACTGCACAGCAGTCTGTGAATAATTGAGTTGAATTATTTTGTTACTTTTCAAGATACAAAAAAAAAATAATATGAAAAAACATCTTAGAGGTTATAGTAGTGTTGGGTGAATTCGAATTAAAATACTCGGTTAACCCGAGTATCAAAATACCCGCTTGATTCCGAGTATTAAAATTTCATCCGAATAAAATATACTCGGATTAATTTTAAGTACAAAACAAAAAGCAACTGTCAATCGTGCACTTGGATAATAAAATGTTTTCTTAGATTTCTCCCCCCCGCTCATCGATTCTGAGATCTAGGGAAAAAAATTACTATCAGTGCCACTAGCATTCGCTTTAACCACGATCGCAATTACTGTTGACAGAATGATTGAAAAATCGCGACATCACATTACTAATACCTATAGAGAAAATTTAATTCGACATCGGATGATTAATCCGAATATTCTTGTCATCCGATTCCGTGTAATCCGAGTACCGAAATCATCCGAATATCTGCATCACTAGGTTATAGGGTCGCCTCACAATGCAAAAAAAATTCAGAAAATTCCCGTTTGCTAATTTTTTAATATAGTAGTTTGTGCAACAAGAGTGGATATGATATCTATATCGCACGATAAAGAAGTTTGAGCACGACGCCGTAGGCGGAGTGCTTCAAATCTTTTGAGTGCGATATGGATAATCCACTCGAGTTTTACAGTACAGTATACTTTTTCTACGACCAGCTTAAAAAAACTAGATTTATTAAACATTAATATATTACACAAATACACACTGACAGTACACACTGACAGTTAATTTGACAGCTTACTCACTAATTTGATTTTAAAACGAATAGTTGTCTATATACTTAATACACAAACTGTGATTGGTCGGTTTAATTTCATATCCATCCTAGAACTGATATGAAATATATCCGTTCAGTCAACAGGAATTGCCTACTTATCCATTCTACAGACTATACAGAAAGCAGCAAATTTACATAAGGAAGTAGAAAAAATTATAATTTCTCATCTGCCTATTTCTTTTCGACTTTAACTGACTTTCAAAACATTTTCTTTTTAATAATTGCGTGCTGTTTTATGAAGATCATAAATATTTTTGCCACTCCAAAAATCCCGATGGAGTACGATATCATCTCTTTCACTTAGTAAAAATAATACAAGGATCCTAGTTGGCGCCATTGTCATTGTTTTTTACTTTTCAGTGATATATCGTAGTATGACTACATGGTCGAAAGGCAAATACCATGCGGTCCCAGGCCGTCACATTGGAAAAAAAAATCCACTGTACTCGGATACTGGGTGTGTGACCCTTGAAATATGTAATATGTAATCTCCTCCCGCATAAAGTCACTTCAAGCTTTCAGGATAAAGAGGGTTGTATTACTTGAGGTGTGTTATTATTATTTTCTTTTTATTATAAAAATTTTCTCAGACACCATTTTTTCGAGTAGACACTAACCGGGCAAGCTTTTTACATTTTTTAAGGTAAATGTTTATTGATTTTATTGGCGAATGAAGTTTCTCCCAGTAAAGTGGCTACGTCTAAATGGCCTACTCGATACCCGGACTTGACCTTATATGATTCTTTCTTAAAGAAGAGAGGTTGTGGAAGAACCCTACAAACGGCAACTGAAGAACGTAACACTAATTAATTTATTAAAGGGCGCCAGTCGCGTTCTCCTTGGTTCGTATGTAGTTTTCTACTCCCAGACGTGTTCTACAATGTGGCCCATTTCAAGTGGAAACATCTTCGTAACTCAGTTATTGGTCATCTAATTTCAACCAAATTTGGATGGGTATCAAAGATCATTTAATATTTCTTTTTTGAGTAAAACAAAAGTTATTTTTGTCAGTGGCGTGCATTTTTATTAGGAAAAAAACGGGTCGATTTTTCGACAAATCATATTTTTTTTGTTAAAAAACGAATGCAATATTATCGAATCCCCATTTTGAGAATTTTACAACACATTGATTTTTGGTTTTCGAATTACGGCCCACTTAAAATTGCCTATTTTAAACATTAAATAACCAATAAATTGGTAACGAATCTTTTTTTGAAAGAAAGTCATTCTCTATTTTCTCTTCAAATTCATTTTTTCTACCACCCCATATCATCGGATTTAGTATCCGATGATATTTTGTTTTACTCAAAATTTTTCAATGAAAATTCGAAATTTGAAAATTTCGATGATATGGAATAGTAGAGAAAGTGAATTTAAAGAGAAAATGTAGAATGACTTTTTTTCCAAAAAAATTTCATTATCAATTTATTTATTGTTTAATATTTAAAATAGGTAATTTTAAGGGGACCGTAATTCGAAAACCAAAAATCAAAATGTTGTTAAATTCTGGATATAGCGGTTCTACATCATGCTGATCAATAATATTGCATTAATTTTTCAACAAAAAATGCCTAATATGATTTCTCGAAAAATCGACCCTTTTTTTCGTAATAAAATTACACGCCATTGGCTGAATAAGTTTTGTTTTACTCAAAAAAGAAATACTAAAGATCTTTGATACCGATCCAAATTTGGTTTAAATTCGATGACCAATAATTAAGTTACGAAGGTGTTTCCACTTGAAATGGGTCACACTGTATATATATTTATGAGATGATCGACAGATGAGAAAGGTAAAAGCAGCACTTGCCGTAGATTGCTAACGGCGCTGTCCCTACTTGATACACTCTATCTTATTTACCTAACAATTTAATGGATCTTGTCTCTTGGAGATCTCTGATTTTCCTCTATAAAAAATTCCTCTCGAGCCTCCGTGATGTGACCGGTGATTGAGTTACAAACTTGTCGGGGTCTGGAGACACCCGATATTCAATTCTGGCCTAACACACAAAAGCTTTTGAGTGATAAGATTGAAAGTGAACCATTCATTCAATAAATACACGACAGTTCGAATAATACTGTTATTTATTGATTAGAATGAAAATAAGTACAAATGATTGCAATTATAGAGAATTAATATATATTTCAATGAAACGCCTTCCCAAGTAGGGCAAGGACGAGTGAGGTCTTTGGTTTCGCAACTACCATTCAATTGAGAGCGTGGACTAGCAATCGATTAGGTAAAAGATTCAAACAATTTCCTCGGAAATTTATGTATGCACTTTGGTTTCAAGATTTTTCTTTTTCAAAATTTTGAGAGACTAGTGGTTAGTTTCAATGTTATTTTTAGTGATTATATCATTCACAAGAACGGAGTTCGATTTGTTATTATAGCAGGGTCATGGAGAGAAAATACGGGCCTTTCTTTGAAAATTGATGAGTTAATCCGAAAAATAAATTTTGATGAGCGGGAGCAAGAACCACCCAAAAAATTTTTTGACGGACGAAAATACACTTTTAGAGTACTTCTTAAAAAGTATATTATCTTATTATATATCTTTTCCTTGTTCACAAAAATATTTTGGCGCACTTTCGAGAAAGTATAACATATTTTTTTCCTGAATCAAAAATATACTTTTATTTTCGGTACACTTTTCCATGACCATAATATACTTCACTCTCATGGCCTGGACATAAACATATTTTTCTAAATGAAAAATTTTCGGATTTTCACGTTTCAAACTAGGTAGATTTCGAAAATTAAGATCTTTCAATTCCTTCCAGTCTGTCTCGGTCTGATATCTGTCTGTCCATTAGCATTATATCTACAAAATAATTTTATGGAGAAAAATAATATTTGATAGATATTTGAAGCTGTTGCCAACGTAAAAATAAAATATACCTTTAGTATAAAGCAGGGTGTATTAAATAGGTGGTCCGACTAAGGCACTTTCCTATGATAATAATGGCTTCATAAGTGCATGCTTCCTATTTAATTTAGTAGATGGCGCGAGCTTTAGCGTCCTACAAAAACCTGTATATAGGTACATGAATTTGCTTTGCTGCATATAGGGTTGCATATATTCACAACTGAACAGCAATTTCAGTTATGTAAAGAAAAATATTGACCAGTTTCAAATTTATATAGGTATGGTAAGAAAATAAAACTTATGTAAAATATACAAATTTATTTGTAACAACAGTACTGGGCATAATGGTTGCAATATAATAAGAACAAGATTTACATAATATGTTTACAAATAGTTCCTTTCTCCAAAATTACTCAGCATTCTCTATGCCTCCAACATAAGTTGACTTTAATTGCACATCAGAATGAACACTTTGATAATAATATTTGTACTTGGTCCACCTAAGCAAGCGTTGTAGATTCAATTTTCAGAAAAATATGCTGCAAATTCTTCTACAGTGATCGGTTCACTGATTAATGTTAACCTAATATCCTTACGCAAAAAATAACCTCTATTGTAGGACCAAACATGAGACCAAACCCAACCTGAAAATAGAAATTATACAAATAATTACCTACTTGAAAAACTAAATTATCATTTGCAAACAAATACTATCTAAAAAGCACTTACCGTCTTAAAACATGTAATTCATTTTTCATGCTGTTCTGCCTTATGTAAACACTAAGCTTCTACTTTCAATACATTTATGAATACCCCAATTCTTATTTGGTAATTTGACGTCACATTCTTCACACAAAATTTTTTCTAGTAAGTGTAAATACAAACTCTCAGAAATAAGGATAAATTATACTATCGTGAACATCACTCATATTTAATAACTTCTTAATTTTCTTAGCAACATTTTTTGAAGAACGAGCATCTAATTTGCTTGGAAGTGCACCTTTCTTCAATTTTTTTCTTTAAAACTGCCGCTAAAAGCTTAAAATATATTTAAAAAGACGTTTTTATACCTATAGGTTATGTTACAAATATCTATGTAAATTTAAAACTTACAGTGTATATAACAACTCCATTTTCAGACTGTGAAGTAAAACCACTTTTTATACTGCTGGAGCAAAAATGTTTTTCACAAATATGTGGCTTTTTATTTCAAGTAGGTACTTTGTAAACTTCACATTTCTATCTCTTCAGTATTTTTTGGCACTAAGTGATAATTTTTGGTCTTTACAGTCATAAGCATAAGTACACAAATAGGCACTCCATATTTTCTAACCATGTCTTATGAAAATATAGCTGACTTTTTCATATTTAGCGCTAGCGTATTGAATGTATTTCTTCGAGGAATTTGATGTCAAATGTCACTGATATTTTGTTTGACTACAAGATTTTTCACGAAAGGCCGGGAATGTATGCAACACTGTATGCACCTGTGTACAGAACCTGCAAAATTATCTTTATATGCGTAAAAAACGACAGACGCTATTGCTCCTGCCATCTATTACATTATGTACAAAGTAAGCACTTATGAAGCCACTCAACGGGTCCTTGTCGCACCACCTATTTAATACACCCTGGTATAAAGTACACGGCGTGTACACCTTAAAAAAATTATTATTGATTATTTCACATCAAAGTGATAGCCAATGAAAGCTCGTTTTTTGACAACATTACCCCAATCAAATGTCATTATACGTGGAAAACTAACATAGATCGGTTTTTGACAGTACGAACCCGAAGTATGTATCGATCTAGTTTTTTGTATCGATCTAATTTTTTGTAATGACACATCGATAAATATTATCGAAGTAATATTTAGACATGTCATGTTTTGTTTCGTGTAATGTTTTCCGCAAATAGGCTTTTAAATTTTATAAGCAAATTGCTTCTCTAGCTTATTGCTTATTGTTAACGTAACTTGTAAATTGTAGTATTGTATTATATATGTAGTAATGTAATAATGTAAACACATCACATAAGCAGACAACTTCCAATTTCGAAGCCAAGGCTGTCTGGAAAATATAAGCTAGGGACAAGTTAAACACAGCTTTCAATGGCGTATAAAAACGTAATTACAAAATAATTATCATAACTAAAATTAAATACAAATGCCTAGCAAGCAGGCAAACTAATTATTTCTTGAAAGTGTACTTTACGTACGGTAATCCATCACAACGTAACACCACCTTAATAATTAGGAAAAACAAAACTATGCACTAGCACTATACATTATAATTCTTTGTACTTAAAGTTCTCTCTACTTAAAGAATGCATAGTTAATTCTAATGTAGCGTTACTAGCGGTACTACTTCATCTGGTGTCGGCAACCTTAGAATATAAAGGCGGGAGATTGGTAAAATACAGTAGTGCTTTCTCTCTCTGTCTTTACTCGTAGTGTGATTGGTCGACGCGTGGCCGAGAACTCTTTACAGTAGAGACCAGTTACAATACCTATGTATGATGTTTAACATGCATTGTTTTTCTCGATTGTCATTACATTTAAATATGGCGAATTCCGTGGACTTTGGATTTCTGCAGCTGCGTTTGTTAAATATGTATACCTACTTTATTCTTTACTAGATGAGTCGCTTTGGAAATTCATTTTTGACGTAAATGATGAAATTAATAAATTAAAAATGGAGGTCAGTAAATTCTAAAAAATGACTAGAAAACGTCTGAAGGTAATTAATTACAAAACACAATATTATGTATTTAATAAATTATTTATTCGTGAAATATTATCCCCAAAGATCACTCGTGCTTTTAAATTTTTCAGTTTTTATGGTATTTTGGCCATATGCTGTCTACATTCTATCATAAAGGAATGACATATCTCGAATTAAAATAAAATAAATTAGTATAGTATTAATACAAATGTATTTACTAAACACAAGTAACTATACACATTATACTGTTTATTACAACGAAATTCCTGTACAATAAACATCTACCACTAAAAAACGTTAAAGCTTCTCCACCTTAACATTCAAATTGACTAGACTATCCGCCAACCTGCGGGCTCAAAACTATCTTCCGCTAATACACCGCATATTGTCGCTAAATGGCCAATTTAGCCTGAATATATGCCCCGATCAGTGTACAATGCAACGAAGGGTGGAGTTTTCATCCAGGGGTTAACAATCCAAGGGGTGAGTTTGTGCCATTGGCGGGAAACAGCACGCCCCTCTTTGTATCCATAGCAACGTAATCTCAGGTTTAACGCACCTTAATGGGGTTGATTTTACTCGTGGGGGCACGAGATTGAGGGTGGTTGAGGGATTTTTGTGTAGGGATTTGTCGAAACTCGTGAGTTATGTGCATGAATACGGGGGCGGCGGTGATTTTAGTATTCGTACGGTTGGCAGTAAGTTCCAACCTTATAGCTGTTTTGTGAAGGGCACGTTTTATTTACTTATTTATTTATCAATAGAGTGCCCAAGAAAGCATTCCAATTACAGGGCAGGAGATAACAAGTACTAACAAATATACCGGGTGCCACAGGCTAGTGGCTCACCTCTATATTTCCTTTATTTTTTAACTTATCCATTTGAAATTTGGAGTGCATAAACTACCTGTAAAGATAGATTTTTGGACATAAAAACGTTATGAGACCATTTCCGGTTTACCCGCAAATGACCGCAACTTTCGATTTTAAAATGGAACACCCCGTATATTTTTACATATTTGGATTCAAGTCAACATTCTGAGTATATCATGAGACTTTCGCGAATTTTTGAGTAGATGTTCAGTTTTTTCAAGCATTCTAAGACATTCGTCTAGAGTGCTTTGGAATACCATTTGTTCTATGACAAGTAAAGTCCAAGAGAAAAATATAATTTTTCGTTTAATTTTATTAATAACTATTTATTAAACCTCCGAAGTTGAACATATCACTTTTTTATCGAAAACTTTTTCATGAGGAACTGTACATACTTCTACCCTAAGTAGAAGCACCTAAGACGAATACCAAGTGACCATTAAAAAGTGTTTGTTCCCCTTCTTTACTATCATACGTGAGTGATTTATGAATTTTGTCCAAAAATTGTTTTAGTCATAACATTTTAATGGTTAATCCGATTTGCCTAATTTTTTACAACAATGTACACTGTTGCCTAACAACCATCATACATATCCAAAATTTAAAAATCCACGGACGGTTTCAAAAAAATTTGTTGGATTGCTTCGTATACGATAGTTCACCCTGTATATGATTTATCTAAAACTTGATATGAAATTTGTATAGGACATAAATAGGTGGTAAAACCTGAGTATTTGAAATTGTTGTCACACTCTCAACAATTTTTTTTTTTTAGGTTTAATAAGTACCATCATTTTATTAAATTTCCAGGTCAGGTCTTAAAAATGTAGCTGATGTGGTTCATCTAAAAAGTTGCCTCTGTATGTGATTTCTCCAATTAGTCAAATTGCTTCCAAAAAGGACAGAAATAAGTGGTCAAATTTGTGTTATCTAACTTTCACAGTACATTGTTGTAAAAAATGGGGCAAATCGGATTAACCGTTAAAATGTTATGACTAAAACAATTTTTGGACAAAATTCATAAATCACTCTGTATGATAGTAAAGAAACGGAACAAACACTTTTTAATGGTCAATTGGTATTCGTCTTAGGTGCCTCTACTTACGGTAGAAGTATGTACAGTTCTCATGACTCACCCTGTATTATAGATTTTTTTCTGAATTCAAATCTCTGCTATTTGTTTTTCTATTTTATTGAATTTATTTAAAAATAAAAATCTGTAACGGTTTGTTGTCGGGTAGCTGGTTTGGAGATTAATCAGGGTCCAGATTAGTTAATAAGACAGCCCAATAAAAATATAAACAATTTATTTACTTCTTCAAACAGGTAATGTGTGGCAGTGTTACATAACATACAGGTACAGGTTATACAGGTCCGTATCTTTTACGGTTCTTAGGATAACATTTTCTGTTATCAGAGACAGGGAAGAGAGCGTAACGATGCGATGCGACGTTAGTTGCTGCTACTGGAGTGGCATCGGGCGTCGGGCGAATATCGTCGACTCAAGAAGTTTCCCATCTCAGCACGCTGTAGGAGGTCTCCAGGTCAAGCTTATCCGCTCTGGTTCTGGTGGTGAAACGGAGTCGGGGAATGACTAACGACTCGAGGGGTCCCAGCTCAACACGCTGAAGGATTCCCAGGGTCAGATTGCATTCGTTCCGCCGTGTTTGCGTCGGGAGATGCACAAAACTGTAATATGTCCAGCTCACCACGCTAATGACAGATTGACAGAATTGCCCACCCTGAATTAGCTGATTTGGGGCGGGGCTTTTATATCCGAGAATCCTCGCTTACTGGTGACGTAGAACTGCATATAGTTTAGTGTCGTGTGCAAATCCGTGCCTCTAGACGGGAGCTGGGTAGATTTGCGGGCCGTGTGCACATTGGTGTCGTGTGTAAATCCGGAAACTTTAGTAATGGAACATGAATTTATGAATGCTTCATTACAAATCACTTTCAAAATAATTTTTGCACTTGTACTTATACCTATTAAGAAACAAAAGAGAGAATTAAAAGGCTATTATTCACAAAAATGTAGTTATTCACATTTCATTATTAGACATATGATTTTTTTTTTCGATTATACAAGTGCAAATCGCACAATTATAAGTGTTAAATTCCTAGAAATGGTGAATGACATTTCAATTTTACAAATATTGTTCAAAATAAACCCCATCACAATTAATACATTTTCTTGCTCGCACAATTGTGTTACTCATTAAATTCCTTAACATTTGTGGAGTGATGGTATTAAAAGCTCTCCTTATTCTCAATCCGAGATCCTCGATGGCCATAACGGGAGTTTTGTAGACCTGTCCCTTGATAAAACCCCAAAGAAAGAAGTCTAATGGGGTTAGATCTGGTGACCTTGCAGGCCACCTTGAAGGAACCCATGTTTGAAATAAGTTGTGGGCCATCAGCTTCATTGAGATAATCCATAACAACGCGACTGTTATTGGGCGGTGCTTCGTCTTGGTGGAAATACAACAATCGGTATTATGCTAGAGGAGCTTGTTCGATTTCTTGCCAAATTTGATTTTGTAAGAATTGGAGATACCTTTGTCCTGTCAGCTTACCTTTGAAGAATATTTGGCCATGTTCCATAAATATACAAGTATCTCAAATCTTTCTTGGAACCTCCCTTGTCCAACTAATCTTTGTTTATGTTGGGACCAGTATTTTACTTTCTGCCACTTGAACATCGCATTATTTATGAAACGTGCTTCATCGCAAAAAGGATATTGAAGGCAAAATGATTGTCTCTTTGAAACTTATTAATTAACCACTCGCAAAACACAATTCGTCTTACGGAATATGCTTTGTACAAATGTTGATGCAGATTGTACTTTAACGAGCGGTAATTATGTTTTTTCAAAATTCTTCTTAAGGCGCAGTTACACGGCGCGTGATTAGGCGAGCCTGGCTCGGCGAGTCACGAAACACGCGCCGTGTGACATAGGCAACTTGGCATGGCTTGCGACTCGGGAGACGTTGCTCGCGTCGGCTCGCGTCTTCCATCTAGTTGTCGGTAAATGCGCCTGAAGATCAGTCATCAGTCGATCCATACAGTTTTGACGAGCCTACAATCCACAACCCCACACGAAATCTGCATTGGTCACGCGCCGTATTGACACATCTGGCTCGCTATTCGTTACACGGCGCGTGGTTTGCCGAACCACGCACCAGGTTCGTGGATCGGCGAACCACGCGCCGTGTAACTGCGCCTTTACTGTTTCCCTATTTGATCCTAGTCCTTCCGCTATTTCTCTAACTGAGGTTGATTGACTGTGGCTGACAGTTCCTAGTACATTGATCTCCAACTCTTCATTTACAATGAATTCTTGATATGGGACACGTGATTCTCGCCGCATTTTTCTTTTTAATTCCTTGAAATAATGACGAAACAGATTTCTTCCAGGAAATCTCTGAGCATACATTTGACCTGGAAGCACAGAATTTTTTCAACATTCGCCATAAATTAATATCATGTCAGTTTTTTCGTTATTGGTGTACTTAGTTCTTGTTAAGAAATATCAATAATGGACACAAATCTTTAGCTAACAATAATTATTTACATTTGTCACCTTTCTTTAGTTTTATAATATTGTATCAAATCGTAGTGCAAAGGCAACTACGTTAAAGTTCAATAAAAATTATATTGAAAGTGATTTTTTATTTCTAAATAAATTAAATAAAATAGAAAAACAAATAGCATAGATTTGAAATGGATATCAATGAATTCAGAAAAAAATCTATAATTTATTGAACACTGAGCCACCACCTTCCCATTAAAAAAAGTTTTAGATTAAAAAGTGATTTGTTCAATTTTGGTGGCTTCGTAAATAGTTATTAATGAAATTAAACGAAAAATTATTTTTTCCCTTGGATTTTACCTGCCGCATAATAAATTTTGATATGCCAAAACACTCTAGACGAATGTCTTAAAATCCTTAAAAAAATTGAACATCGACTCAAAAATTCGCGAAAGTCTCATGGTATACTCAGAATGTTGTCTTGAATCCAAATATGTGAAAATATTATATTTTTATGCTTAAATAGTTCTCTACAGAAGACAGTGATAGGTTCAAACAGCATCGTGCGAATAATTCTTTTCTGGCTTATCAAGATTTCATTAACTCTACAGCAATTGCCCCAGCATATAATACCGTAGTTAATAAAGTGTATATATGCAAAATAATATGATTTTAACTCTACCTCATTTTCCATAATACGAAGCAATGTCTAGCTAATTTTTTCAATAGAAAATTAATTTGAATGGTTAACGGTAAATGGGCATCAATATGAAATCCTAAAAACTTAACCAAGTTATTTTGCTGAATGCTCATATTATTAATTTTTACAAGAAGACATTGGGTCGATTTCTTTAGCGGATAAAAACAATAATAATTTGGTTTTTGAATTATTTAATGATAAGCAACATTTTCATTAAGCTGAGTTCAGTCATATTTGGTGTAGAGACAGTGGTAAATGTGTCATCAACGAATAGAGACACAACTGAAACATCAAAATGATCAGCAATGTTGTTTATGAAAATTATAAAGAGCAATGGTTTCAGCACACTCCCTTGGAGACGCCCATAGTGACCAAGCTGGTATTAGATTCATAAATAACACCGCCGCTCCTTACAACAACTTCCTTTGTCCTATCCACCAAATATGACTTCAGCCAGTTCTAAGCAGTATTTTTATTCCATATTTATCTAATTTCATTAACAGCAAATTCAGATTTACTGTATCAAGGTCATTCTTTAAATAAGAAACCGGTGCTCAAGCAATCACTACTTTCACATCCAGATTTTCTAAGTCTCTCACAACGAAAAAAATTTGATACTATATTTGCACTCCTATGTGGAAATAATTATTTATGGAACTCTAAATTTAATATTTGAAATCGTCGATCCCAAAAACCCATAAAGCGATATGCCACATCGGTAGTGGGGGTGGAAAATAAAACAAAATTATATCTTGTACACACACTAAATCACAACTTTAGTTTTTTTTTCACCCCCTTTAATAATGGGGTGGTAATGGGGAGGCCTTAGCTTCTGTATACTAAATCCCGATTTTATGGACTATTAACCTATTTACCCCCGTTTACAGCAATTTACCCCCAACTCTTCAACGGAATAAGATCAAAATATAATCTAGTTCCATATCTCGTTAAAATACATATAAGTGTACCAAATTTCAAGTCAATATCTTAAATGGTTCCAGAGTAATCGTGCTCACAAAAAAGTTACAGACAGACAGAATTGTTTTTGCTTAAACTTAAAATCACGACGTTTCATGACATTCTAATCCCATTTGAACAAAAGAAAAATCAAATTTTTTTGCGTGACTAAACTTCCACTAGATGTGGAAGTAAAATATAGATACAGCATCATTCTTTAAGTCGAACATTTATTTCTTACATGAGTAAAGAATCCTGGCAAGAAGTTTATACTTGTACCGATGTTAACAAAGCATTTGAGTTATTTGTAAATACTTTGAAATACTATATTGATATAACATTTCCTCTAAAAAAAGTTAATGTTAATAAAAGTACAAAAAAACCTTGGATAACTAAAGGAATACGGGTCTCATCAGAGAAGTTAAAAAATCTGTATACTATAATGAGAATAACTGGAGATCAAAATGATAAAATTATTTACAATAGATATAAACGGGTATACAGAAGAGTAATAAAAGCTGCAAAAAACGTATATAATGAAAAAATATATTTGAAAACAAATAATAAATCAAAAGCTGTATGGAACATAATCAACAACTCAATAAAAAATAAAAATGACAATAGAATAGAGATCAATGAAATTCAATCAGATAATGGATTAATTGTAGATATTAATTGCAAATCACTTCAATAATTTTTTTGTCGATACTCCAAGCAGTTTAAGTAATAATTTAAAAGATAATGAACGAATACACGAATGTACATTTAGTCAAAATAATCATAATAATACTAAAACCCCAACAATGATTCTAACTCCTGTGGATGAAATACTTGTATCATATCCAACTTAAAAAATTCAAACTCGACAGGAATTGATGATATCAGTACTAATATTGTAAAGTCATGTAAAAATTATTTATTGAAACCTTTGGTATATTTAATTAATATGTCTTTTTCTCATGGTGTTTTTCCAGAAGTTTTAAAGATAGCCAAGGTCATACCGATATATAAAAAGGGAGATAAAAACTGCGCTGAAAACTATAGACCTATTGCATTATTGTCAATTATCTCTAAAATATTGGAAAAGGCAATTTATATTAATATTTATTATTTTCTCGATCAACATAACATTTTAAATTGTAAACAGCATGGTTTTAGAAAAGGCAAATCGACAACTTCGGCCATTTATGACTTCTTGGAAGTACTATATAAAAATTTAGACGAAAATAAAAAAACTATTGGAATATTTATGGATTTAAGTAAGGCCTTTGATCTTGTTGATCATACCCTGCTTATTAAAAAAGTTAAAATATATGGCCTTAGAGATAACATTGGTAAGCTATTGACCTCATATCTGTCAGGACGCAAGCAACTCGTTGAAATTAAAAAAGTTAAATCAGAAACACTTGAAATCACTTGTGGGGTGCCGCAGGGGTCAGTCTTAGGGCCTTTGTTGTTTCTCCTATTTGTTAATGACTTGCCCTGTATATATGAGTTCAATAACTTAGTAATGTTTGCTGACGACAACAGCTACCTTTGTTGTGAAAATACGACAGACGAAGTCATAAATAAAGCCCGAATTATGCTTAATAAATTCGTTACATGGTTTAACTCAAATTTGTTATTTTTGAATAAAAACAAAATAGTTTTTATTAATTTCGCTCTCAGAAACAAAACTATTAATGAAAGTTATTTAATACAAACTGACGGCAAAAGTATTGAGCAAGTCACAGAAACAAAATTTTTGGGTTTATTTATTGAAAACAACCTTAGCTGGGAAGTACATGTTGATAATCTGTGTAAGAGACTATCTTCTGTATGTTTCGCTCTATATAGATTAAGTCAAGTTAGTAGTGTAAATGTCATGTTATCGTATTATTATGCTGGCATGTACTCTAGAATAAGATATGGTATTTTATTTTGGGGATGTTCGCACCATGCACTTCGAATTTTTCGCTTACAAAAAAAAGCAGTCAGAACAATTGCCGGTGTATCCAGATTTACGTCATGGAGAGATATATTTAAAGAACATAATATATTAACTGTACCTTGTATATATATTCTAGAAGTTTTGCTATTTGTTAAACAAAATATGAGCAAATTTAGTACCAATAATAGCTATCACGATTATAATACTAGAAAAGGGACAAATTTGTGCTTGCCAAAACACCATTTGACAACTTATGAAAATAGTCCAAGTTATATGGGCATTAAACTTTTTAATAAATTACCGGATAATATTAAGATACATGACAATTTTATACATTTTAAAAATACTGTTAAACACTTTCTAATTTCAAACTGTTTTTATAGTGTTGCTGAATACTTAGAAATATGATGAAACTTTTTATAGTCTTGCATATGTACCTGTGTTTAATTCAATGTGAATGTATTGTTCGTAGAAGTATGTTCACGTTATAATGTATGTGTATGTGTGTATATATGTATATATACATATTTATTTATTTTTTTAAATGTTTTCGATCTATGTACCTATAATTGTAAAATAAGAACAATTTTTATTTGTATTTGACTTGACGTATCCTATGCCAATTGTAATGGTCTACTGGATTTAATAAATTATTATTATTATTATTATTTAAAATAAAATTGTACAATGACAGAAAAGCATGCTGGGTAAAAGGGCATCTCCTAAAACCAAATTTCCTCCCGGTTAGTACCTTTTCATCTTCTAAGTAAACTATCTGATGAACTGTGTGGATTATGAAAAAAAAATATTTTTTTATTTTTAATTTTTTTAAATAGTAAATATAGTTGAAAAATTCTACAAAAAATACATAATATAGAACAATGTATTATCTAACAAAGAATTTTCGTTTTATTAGTTTGCTGCAATAGTTTTTGAATAAAATAATTTTCATGTCATAACACGAGTTATTTTGAAAATGCCTCTCTGTGGCCACTGACCCTATCTTATACTGCTAGACTCTTTGTTTTCTTGAAATGAGAGACTTATTTTCCACTAATCTACGTAAAGTTTGTTCGAACTTGGGACACATTGTATATTAAAGTTTTGATAAATTCTCATTTTTGTTTGCTTAATCAATAACCTTAGTAACATTTTGCTCCAAAATTAGATTAAAACATATTTCATACAAACATGTCAGATTACACGCCTCTGGTGATCATCTTGTATGATGGACATGACCCAATTTAAAGGAAGTATTCTATCATGCTAATTTATATAAATGACCAATTTGAAATAAAAAAATTTCAAAAAAAAGTCCAAAAGAAGTTATCGAGTTTACAAAGAAACGGTCTACGCATACACACAGACACATACATACAGACATTTTTTAATCGATACTCGAGTTCAGTCTGTTATGAAGCAGATTTCTAAACAAAAAAATGTATCAATTTCCGGTTATAATATACCTATTTCATTAAAAAAATAACCAATAACCAAGCGACGATGACATTTTATTCCATAATCTTTGCAGATAACTGCTTCAATTTAAAAGAAAAATTGCTTCTAATTTTTAGTGATGTCTTATCGAGGGGCAAACCGCGAAGGAAATCTGGTGTACACTCAGAAGGAAATCTGAGGAAATCCGAGAAAATTTGGAGGAAACCTCAGAAAATCTTTTTTTTCGGATTTCTCCCCCCCCCCCCCCCCCGTCCTGCTCATCAAAATTTTTTTTTTTCAAAGAGAAAATCTGAGGGAAGTCCGAGGAAATCCCAGAACATTTTTTTTTTATTTCTACCCCCCTCCCCCGCTCATCAAAAAAAAAAAATTTTGTCAAAGAGGAAATCTGGTGTATTTTGGGTGCGGTTGACCCTCGTGTCTTAGTTTCATACTTATAAAACAAAATTTCTGTCATTTTGAATTTCTAAACTTTAACGTCAGACTTGGTATCAGCGAATTCTAAAATCCACATGTAGAAATTTAAAGTAAATCTTCAAAAATGTTTAAATTTTGGCAGCCAATTGGGTCCACCATTTTTATTTTTTAACTTCTGACATCAGATTCGGCATCAGGTACACCAAAAATATCATACTACTAATTTTTATGCAATTCCGATAAAATTTGATTTTAATTAGTTTTTGAGAGTCCGGCTCATTATGCACTGCACGTAGCTTGATCAAAACTCCAATGGAATCACCGCCAAGCAATAATACTCTACAGTTTTAAAGAAAATTATTATTACTATAAATCGTTTTTCATTAACACGCCAAATTTTCGAATACAAAAAACACATTTTCTTGAAGTCGTTTAAAAAAATATTAACAAATCATTAACTAACCAAAAAAGGATCAACAGTATCGAAAGAGAAACATTTTTTTTACCAACCCACCAACCCCGTAAAGTTACCCAAACATTTGACGTATTTTCTTCTAAGTTTATCTTATCGCCGAAAGTATGTTTTATAAAATTAAGATTGGCCACAGGCTCTAAAGCCTTGCACCCTTATTATCTAATCAAGTAAACTCGAAACGCTTTGCTCCAAACCATCTAAACATTAAATAAAACGAAATCAAATTAGAAAATTCCTCATGCCAAAGGCTTCCACTTCCAACACTACATACATACGCGATTTCTAAGGCCGCTGCCTCCCGTTTTCCGCCTCTATATTATTATATTTAACCCTCACAATAGGCAATACCGACTTAATCAACTTAGTAGAAACACAATTATCTCTTAATCAATCTCATCGCCAGCAAATCAACCCTTGTTTAGACCCCGACGACATCAAAACTTACTTCCCCTTGTTAAGGGTTGAAATCGCGTAGTAGGCGGAACTAGATCCTCGCAAATCGAGGCGGCGGGTCGCTACAGCAGATAGCGATTGTTTGCTAACAATTGAACAACTTAAATCTGACACCAGACCGCTAGATCTGCTAACGGCTCAGCTTTCGTGATTAAAATAACAGATTAGAGTGATAAGATGAGTGATCCGCCACCTAAAGACTTCATAAACGATACAAATCTCTCTCAAAATCGAACTTCCTTTCTCATAGAAGACATACTGTACAGACAGAAGAACGAGCAGGAGCAGAATTTGGAGAAGACGTACGATTTTCCTCAGAGTGCCGTGCAATACAATAAACTCAAATTTGACAGTGATAAAGTGTATCCGCACGCGGGTAAAGTTTTGGAGAAACGCGCGCCCGCTGAAAAAAGTGATTACAGTTACTTTCAGACGAGTATGGTGCCCGGGGGTTGTGTGCAAGGATATCAGCAACACGAAAATGGTTATATCCAAGTCATGGGTGCTCTGGGCGCCTACTTAGGGACGCCTTACAAAAGTATGACTGATCCATATTTTTTGACTCAAGGTTAGTAGACTATTTTTCATATACAGTTTTCCAGTCGTTGATCCTGCATTTTCAAGATGATTTGCTAAGTGGTATTGAAACATTGAGTAATTTTAGACATGACGTGATATTAAAGTCTTAAATATGTGATGGTAAATGTCTGCCAAAATGTTACCTAAGGTCGCATTTTTAACAGGAGAGTTGTTGGACAGGGAACTGGTGCCTGAAAACTTACGTCATAAGGTACACAATTTTTGACGTTTGGTGTGCGTAGACAAGCTATTTGAGATTCTCTTTGTCTTACGCGTCAGATCGGGGGCGTTTAGTCAGTAGAGGCTCTCAAATTTTCAAGAAAGAGACAAATTTTACGTGATAAGGTACATGAAAAAAACCAACGAAGCTTTGTGTGGAAGGCCTTCCCTAACTCAAAACAAGATCGTAAGACAAAATGTTCGGGTTCTTTTGGGTCGTAAGACAAGTTTGATTTTTATAAAAAGAGCCAAAATATACGTCATAAGGTACATGAACATTTTTTTTTCTGAAATCGATCGGCAATGTCTACATTTTCGGCGCGATTTCAGATCAAAAAATGCACAATTCCAGTATTTTAGTCCGTTGCTAAGAAACTATCAGACAAAAGACCGGAAAAGATCCATTGCCAAGCAACTATCAACATTCCTGTACGGTTTTTTATGTATATTTTAGACAGTAAATAAATACACGCAGACAAACCAACTCATATTAAAATTGCATTTATTAATAAACAGTTAGATTGTAATGAAGAAACGTTATGCATTAATAGACCGTGGGATAGTGACAGATTTTTTTAAACGTTTGGTTCCTATCTGGCCTTTTGGGAGCCTTTTGTGCCCGATTTGTACTAACCATTTTCGTGTTTATCAAACGGTTATCCAGGGCCCCTCAGCGGAAAACAAAAAAGAAAATTTCATGAAAATGAGCAATTTCAAACGTTTTGTTCCTATCTGGCGTCAAGTTACGTTTTAAAGAAAAACATCCGACGGAAGCTTATCGCCAGACAAATTCCGTGGGCCGGAGGGCCCGAAATTTCAATCCGAAGTTGTAAGAAAAAATGGTCAAAATCAAACGATTTGGTTCTTATCTGGGAATTGTATATATAGGTAAATAGATTATAATTATCGCGATATAACAAACGCCAGACAAATTCCGAGGGCCCAACAGTGAAAAAATTATTGTTCAAGTTGTCAACTATTCCGCGAAAATCAAACGATTGGTTCTCATGTGAAATGATTTTTTCTGTAAAAATTAACCAAAACGAAAATGTATTGTATCATTCACAGACATTTTTAGTGGGCCAAACATATTTTAAATCTTAAAAGAAGTGCTCGAAAAAAAGCCATTTTTTCAAACGATTTATTCCTGTCTGGCATTTGGATTTTAAAAAGATATGGTAATAACTAAACCATATTTCAAGCCCCAGACTAAAGCGTGGGCCAAACATATTTTAAATCTTAAAAGAAGTGCACGAAAAAAAACCATTTTTTCAAACGATTTATTCCTGTCTGGCATTTGGATTTTAAAAAGATATGGTAATAAATAAACCATATTTCAAGTCCCAGACAAAAAGCGTGGGCCAAACATATTTTAAATCTTAAAAAAAGTGCACGAAAAAAAGCCATTTTTTCAAACAATTTATTCCTGTCTGGCATTTGGATTTTAAAAAGATATGGTAATAAATAAATCATATTTCAAGTCCCAGACAAAAAGCTTGGACCCAGCCGTAGATATGTTGAGTGAAAGTATCGAAAAATCAAAAAACAGTCGTGTAAAAATCGATGCATTTTCAAACGATTCACACTCGTCTGGCATTTCATCAGCTTGTCATTGTAAAAGAGTATTATACACATTTAAACAAATTTGTTTCGCGTCACTACTTAAATGCCGCAAGCGCGGATTTATGGGGGGTAACGGGGTAACAAGATTCCGTAAACAATCAACTTTCATTTTAAAATTTCATAATTTTTATTATTTTATTTTATATTTTTGAATATATTTAGTTGTTTATAAACATTTTTGTTGTTTTCAATACGCGGCTACGTTACCCCCCCAAGCTCAAGGTCCAGATCCGCCCTTGAAATGCCGTTTTTTTTTCTCACTTGAAACTCATTTGGAATTTGATTTTCTTTATCACTGGAATCAATATAACTGTCACTTTCACATTCATAATCCCTCGATCAAATAATATTTACAATAAATAAGTTACATACTAGCAAAAGGACAAATATAAATTATTACATATTAATATATAATTTACAACTCTGCACTACACTATCGAAACTGAGAGTCCTCGTAAGCCCGTTTCATTCTCCCTTGGTGTAGGTAGTCAACCACACGAAAGTGATTTCTTCTCTCATTTTAATGCATGCGACATAAGACACGTAAGATGTGATGTGGTAGAAACATACCGTGCGTGCAATTTCCCATTAGGCATGTACATTCACGTAGCGCGAAAAATATGACAACACCGGCAGCCGTAAATTCGTCCGTCGGTGGAGCATCCCAGGCTCTGTTATTTCATTTCAGCCAGCTGGCACACGCGATGTTGTAATTCTTACTCCCCATGCCTAGCCCGCGACTACACACACGGTATATGGTATGCATTGTTTGCGAGCGACGCTGCTTTTTATACTCCCCGCTCGTCCCGGGGTGATTTTTATTTATCGTTTCCTAATGGGGAACTTGCCCATTTTTTTTTGTATTTCATTAAAGTGTGTGTTTATGTATAAAAACACGCCACATCGAATATCACCTCTTAAATCGCAGTACTTACTTTGCAATAAATAATTAAAGTTGAAATCCTCACTACTCCTCACGAAAAGCACTGTGACGTCAGATCGAGAAACTAGTCTCTCGTGGGGACCCACAGATGGTGTACTTTAGCCGAGCGGTATGTCTTCACTCTAATTAATAGACTGGGTGGCGGTTGGCTTTGAGACGTCCGCGTATTTGGTCTTTTGCTCTTTATGTTAGAGAAAAAATAAAAAAAATGTCGGAAAGCTCAATCAATTCTCTTTACATAAGCTATCTACAAATTTTTCGAAAAAAACAATAATTATCCAGATATTCGAGGAAATGTAGGAAATTACACGTTTTCCTATAATGTATGTAAATCTAAAAAAAATATTTTTTCTCAGAAACCTTTGTTTCGAAGGACCGAGATGAACAGAACGTCAAAGTAGTACATGATATTAAATGAACATCATATATGAGATCGATTTCAATTAATTACCGATTAATTACGGTGACAAAATGGAGAAATTTTACCGAAAAAAAAGTCCCAAATCCCGCCCCCCTCTAATTCCTTCATTTTTGTCGGAATTAAAAAAATTAAAAAAAGAGTTTTAGCAAATTTTATTCTATTTAAATTAGCTAGAGTAGTCTTTTGGCGTAAGAGCCAGGATTAAAAAGTTGCCAACTGTAGAACCTCAAAATTTGCGATGTATCTACAGCTGCGCCCCAGATTTTTGTCTGGCACTTGAAATATTGTTTGTTTATTAACATATCTTTTTAAAAAAATAAATCCCAGATAAGTGTAAATCGTTTGAAAATGCATCGATTTTTACACGACTGTTTTTTGATTTTTTGATACTTTCGCTCAACATATCTACGTCTGGGCCCAAGTTTTTTATCTGGGACTAGAAATATGGCTTATTTATTAACATATCTTTTTAAAATCCAAATGCCAGACAGGAATAAATCGTTTGAAAAATGGCATTTTTTTCGCGCTTTTCTTTTTGTCTGGCTATCCAGGGGACCCAGCTAATTCGTCTGGGAATCTTAAATTGAAACTACTTATTGCCTAATATTAACAAAAAAACAAATGCCAGACGAATGTAAATCGTTTGATTTTCGCGGAATAGTTGACAACTTGCACAATAATTTTTTCACTGTTGGGCCCTCGGAATTTGTCTGGCGTTTGTTATATCGCGATAATTATAATCTATTTACCTATATATACAATTCCCAGATAAGAACCAAATCGTTTCATTTTGACCATTTTTTCTTACAACTTCGGATTGAAATTTCGGGCCCTCCGGCCCACGGAATTTGTCTGGCGATAAGCTTCCGTCGGATGTTTTTCTTTAAAACGTAAGTCTAACTTGACGCCAGATAGGAACAAAACGTTTGAAATTGCTCATTTTCATGAAATTTTCTTTTTTGTTTTCCGCTGAGGGGCCCTGGATAACCGTTTGATAAACACGAACATGGTTAGTACAAATCGGACACAAAAGGCTCCCAAAAGGCCAGATAGGAACCAAACGTTTAAAAAAATCTGTCACTATCCCACGGTCTATAATACAAATTCCTTAATTTATAATAATATTGATTGCGATTTCAGAAAAAATAGTATGTGTACTTCGGTGTGAAAGCACATTCCCAGACAATTTGTCTCGTCGTCCGGGAATGTATTGCTTTCACATCTAAATACACAATATACTGTTTTGCCAAATTATTCGTTTCCATGTTCTATTCAGGAAAATCCAACGTAACACATAATTTTTGTGGGTTTAACCGCTTTAAGGCAAAGTTTTGTATTAAGAGGGCCGAAATTAACGTCATATGGTACATGAAAAGAAAACACAGAGGTATTGTGCGGAAATCCCCTCTTCGCCAAGAATCGATCAGTAAGACAAAATATTCGGGGATTTTGGGTAGTAAAATAAGTTTGATATTTATAAAAAAGAGCCAAAATTTATGTCATAAGGTACACGAACATTTTTTTCGCCAAATTGTTCGTTTCCATATTCTATTCAAACATAATTTTTGTGGCTTTAAGATAAAAAAATGTTTCGCCGATTGACAGCAAAGTACTAACTTTGCTGACTAATGTCAATCAGCAAAGTGATTGGTCATCAGTACAAGTAAATATTTGACACTTTTTGGTAACATTTATTAAGAAACAGTAATAAAATAACATTTCCAACAGACATTTAGTTATTATTAACATTTACAGTAAAATCAGTACAATTTTGTATAAGGATCCTTCCTTTCTCCTCTTCTCCTACCTTTCTACTAACATTGATTATAATACTGGTTTGATTTGCGTCAGTATTAGTTAGGTACTACATTCGTTAAAATTTTTTCGCAAATACTAGTTTTGCTTGCTACTCAGTCCTCAATATACCCCTCGGCTACAGTTGAGGACTTCCAACCACCATGTCTCTTCAACATTGTGATGTCATCTCCAGAATTTACAAGTAAAGTGGCGGAAGTTCTACGAAAGGAGTGTCCAGTATATTCTTTAATGTTTGGCAATTTCAAATAAGCAGCTATTTCTTGGGGTATGCTACCAAATTTATGGATACCGACATACTGTTTTACAGATTTACCTTTTGTGTATTTCAAAAAAAAATCTTGTGTCCTTTAATTCAATCGGACGGAGAGCTACATACTTTCTAACGATATCTAAATATTCCGTTATTACAAAAGTTCTTAAATTCTTCGTCTTAGTGTTTAGGAGAGATACCAATAGTTTATTGTTTATATCTTCAATATTTTCTAATTTCAAATTCAATAATTAGTCGCATCGACAAGCACCGGCAACTCCAAAAATTAATATAAGCTAAAAAAAAATTATAAGTACTTTTATCATAAGTAAATAGAATAAATATATATATAGAACTTACTTTTGCTAATAAATAATAATTATCTGGAGCCCCCAGTATAAATTTTGCAATATCGTGTTTTTCGAAAACTCGAGACTTCGGATTTACGTTTTAAAAAACCCCGCACTTTTAAATATCTTCCTATGTCTACGTTATTTTTAATATTCATAGTTGGTTTTTTTTCATGTACCTTCTCACGTAAAATTTAGCCCTTTGATGCGTAAGACAAAGAGAATCTTAAATATCTTGTCTATGCACCAAACTTAAGGGTCAAAAATTTTGTACCTTATATGACGTAAGTTTTGAGGCACCAACTCCCTGTCTATGTGGAGCAATAAGTTAGGACTGGATTGTTTTGCCTAAACTCTCTATTGGGGTGTTCAAAATAGTACTCTGAGTTTGTTAATTCTAACTTTATCGGGAATCCAGAAAAATGTTTTGGAAAGGTGTAAAAAATAAAAATCATAATGTAGCTGATTGTTCAGTTCCATTGTATTCTACACTGAAAGTAGTTCAAAGAGGAAAAGTTAATGAAAGTCTGTATTAAACAAAAAAATAGTAATGCTGTAATTCTAATAGCTTCCAAAATGATCCAATGCATTTCAATTTTTGTTTCGGAAACTCTAACTAACGCTCAGAACGAACCTCAACGCACTATAACAGTTTCCAAGAAATCACAATTTTTGTCATTGTTTGCCCAAAAATCGAACTTACGAGTTTTTTTTAAATACCGTTGTTCCTAATAATCTCACCAAACAGTGGTTCAAATGTAAGTAGAAGTCGTTTCATAAAAAAAAGCTCTAACCTAAATCGATAGCAAGCTCAATTTAAGTCCGTAATATGAGTCTTTTCCGGACTCAATCCCAAAAAGTTGCCATGTCTACTTTTGAGCATGATTTAGGTAAATAAGGCAAAATGATTCATACAACAATTAAGGGCCGGCCTGTCCATACAGGCAAACAAGGCGACGACCTAGGGCGCTCGAATTTGAGGGTCGGCATTGCGAGTGTACGGGATGGGCTAACAGCGACCCCGACCACGCGGAGAGGTCAGCTGTGCGTTACAGCAATACCTACAACAAGCGGGGATTTCCCATTCGCCTAGGGCGCCGAGTTTGGTCGGGCCGGCCCTGCAACAATTAAACACCTAATCTTCCAATCTAATGGGTACAACAGTATGACTTAATTATTAGGTTTGTAAGTTAAATTAATAATAATTAAATGATTATGGCCCAAAATGAAAATTAAATGAACAATTTTGAGCACCTTCAAAACTATTACCCCCCAAAGGAAATACCCGAACCTAAGGGTATCGTGTTAATTATACTCTTCGCAAAAACGAAGAGTATATTGTATTTGGTCGGCACGTTTCTAAAATCGTAAATATCGCTCGTAGAGAAAAAAATTTCATATCACTGAACGAATTCTGAACAACTTTCAAAATGTCCGTCTATTCGTCCGTCTATCCGTCCGTCTGTCCGTCCGTCTGTCCGTCCGTCTGTCCGTCTGTCCGTCCGTCTGTCCGTCACGTTTCTTGTAAGCACGATAACTTAAGAAAGAAAAGTCCGATTGTATTGAAATTTAGAAAGTAAGTTAGTGTTAGCTAGAGGAAGAACCCTATTGTTTTTGAAGAGAATCGATCAGTAAATAAAAAAATTATTAATTATTTAATTAAAAAATATATATTCTCTTAATTTTTGTCGCTTGTACTAAAATGGAAATCTTGCGAGATATTATTTCCATAATAATTTTTTTTGTTTATGAATTTTGAAGTTATGAAGTGAAATATGTATGAATGTCGAAAGATATATATCACAAACAATCAATTTTTGTAGCAATAGGTGGTGGCGCAGCGGCTAAAGCTTTGCGTTGCAATCCGAATCCCACACAGATTGGATTTCTTTTTTAACTTTTTTTTTCATATAATTTTTTTTCACAACAAAGATGGTATCACAAAATTTAGGATGTCCAAAAACTAACATTATTTACAAGAAAATTGCGAAGAGTGTCCTATAGAATGTGTAACAATTATATATAAAAAGCTCAGTAAATTGGCGAATAGTACGTTTTTAGCTTGTTTATTTTTATGTTGTGGTAGTAGCTTAGGTAGTACCTAACGATATTATGTTACTCGATGGTTCGATTTTCTTCTCCCCCATTAACATTCCGCACACATTTTTCTTCTACTCAATTGATTCTTTTATTTATGACTCTGTCACTAAAGACCACCTGGAATTAGTTATTATTCAGAATAAAAAGACAATAATAATGTGAAAAAACTTGCTTCCATCCTCCTAGCCGTTTCAACGAGATTAAATCGACGTCAGCATCTGCCGCAAGAGACGCAGAACTTCGCCGGAAGCAATGCCCTATATACTCTATCGAGTTCAGTAGTTTAAGAAATTCAACAACGTTAGAGGGCATTTTCTCAAAAGAATGGATTCCTATACGTTGTACCGTACATTTTCCCTTACGATAGGAATTAATAAAATAATCGTGTTTAACATTCGTTTCACCTTCAGCTACCACGGGAGACACTCTCTTGATGTTGGTTTTCGTATCGGGAATTGTTATAAGAAGACATCGTGTGTCTTTTTGGACAATATCTTGTATTTTTAGTGAATGTAGCTCTTCGCGCCTGCATGCACCACAAACGCCAACGAGAATAGCAACCTGCGAAATTAAATATGAAACTGGTGCATGTCATTAAAGTATGATTTTAAACTTACTTTGATTAATAAATACTTCTCATCGTCTGCATTTATCAAAAATATATTAATTTCTTGCTCCGTCAAAACTTTTGACTTTGTAGGCTCGTAGCCTACTGAATTTCGCTTCAAAAAAGCTATGACTCTGACGAATTTGTTATTTCTATATTTTCTTTGACAGACAAAACAGCTTTTATCATCGAATATTTTGACCAGAGAGTAGATGGTTGTACTTCTTGCAACTGTAATAAGAAAGTACAAAAATAGCCACAATAATAATTTACATGTTTTCTTTCCATCGAATGAATGCTTCATATTCCTTTTCATAAATTTGGCAAAATTTCACTGGAAGCAAATCTAACACAATTTCCTTCGCTTTTTCAGATATAATTTGTGGATTATGCATTTTATACCGTACAAAAAGAACGCGTCAAAATTTTTTTGTTTACATTAAACAATCTGGTTACTATGGTAATTATAATTCGAAGCTTACTATTTTCGAGAAATATTTGCTCTGATCAAAAATTTAAATATGTTTTAGGGTCCTTTAACAAAAAAATGTTGTTTGTAACACGTACCTAAAATCAGTTTTTTGGAATTCATCGACTATTCCAAAACAGCTACGATTCGTCCCAAAAAACATGATTTTAGGTGCTTGTTACAAAAATAACTATTTTCAGTGCACTCACCATGCAAATGTGTTAAATTGAAATGAAAAAGATCAAATACTGCGTCAAACTTACAAAATACTTTCCAAACTACGCAATTTCAAAGAACGTCAATTCTTGACATGTTTATGTAATTTTTGTATTTACAGAAAGTTGTGTACTTTTTCTTATCTTTTGAGGGCGTAGTTCGGAAACTGTGAGAACATGATTTTCTTACAGTTAAACGCGTTTTTTCTTTCTTTTTATAGCCCAGTAATATTAGACTCAAGAATCGAAATAGCTATTCACCTCAAAAAGTTCGTGCAAAAAATATTTGGAATAGCACTCTTAAATTGGGTGGTGGAAAGGATAAACACGATGTTTTTGAGAATACCTCGAAAGCTCTTAATTTAAGCACAGTAGCGTAGCCGGTTAAAGCTTGTTAGTGTCAAGCACGCTTCGTCACATTATCTGTCTTGTGCTAGGTTCGATCCCCAGCTCCATCACTGGCAATGTTAGTGTTGGTCCTTTTTTCAAAATATGCAACCCCCCCCCCCTTTCGGACAGCCTAGGCTAAGGATTTTGGCGTGTTTATGTTTATTTGTGTAATCAAAAAATATCACAACAGAGACAGAATTTTAAACCATTTTTTTACTCAATTTCCATAATTCAATGTTCACGAGCGTCTTCCGTGATTTACTCGAAAACTAAGGATCCTAAATTGGTTTAAAGGTTTAAAGTTGATTCAATTCACTGCAATTTTATTTTTTGTTTATCCCAAACGTATTTTTGTATTCTATCTTGGTTACGAGATCCCGAAAGATTTTTTTTTTTTTTTTGGTGTTGATACTCTGAAAATCACGTTTTCTTGCACATTTTAAGTAATTTTGCAAATATTTTTGAAAATATGCTTTAATTGAAGCTGATAAAATGACCTTAATTTCGTTTTTAGTTCTCTGGATGAGACTATAGAGCTATTGCAACTACATTTTTTATGGATAAATAAATTAATAGTAATAAAATAATAGTAGTAAATTCTCTCCTTAAATATAAGACTAAAAAGTAAAAAAATATATTAATAAAACTAAAAAAACACGCTTTTATAAATACTGCACTAAAAAGCCGAAAATAATCATCGAACCTGTTCTCTTTGTCTACCCCGTAAGGGCCTTAGTGTAAGCCGTGCTTGTAATTAAGTATAATATTTGGGTATAAAAGCATGGGGCGTTTTTCGAACGCTATTTCAAACAGGTTCGACAATTAAAACACATTTGAAAAAATGCAGACATCTATACCCACCGGTATTGTCAACACCGGGACTGGGGCTCGAACCAAGAGCACGATAGACAGTCGGTCAGCATATTCGCCACTCAATACGCCTTTAACCGACTGAGCTACTGTGCCGGCTAAAAAAATATGTTTCTTTATTACAACGCCTTTTGGGCTCAATTCGCGCTCAGTTTGTAATTTATAAATTACCGATATTCTTGTAAATATTAGCTAAACTATTAGATAGTCATATGAAATATTATAATGTTAAAATTGGAAAAAGTGAGTAATTGCGGTTTTCAATCCAGATACAGAGTGTTTATTTTAAAAAATCAGTGTAACCCCATAACTTATTAGATTTGGAGGTTATTACTTTTCAAGATGACATGACGGAACGTATGAAATCTTGCAAGAAAATTATTTCATATGGTTTTTTAAATACTCGAAGTTATAAGAGAGCATATTTATGGGCAATCACCCTGTACATATGTAAAATAGCATGGTAGAATACTTCCTATTGAAACTAGCCATATCCGCCATCCAAAGCGATCACTAGAGGCGTGTAAACCATCATGTTTATTTAACATAAACCATGCTTTATTATAATTTTAGAGTAAGAGGTTTTTGTTCACTTAGTGACGTCATGAAAGAGTAACTCATTTCTCAGATCAAATGAAAGAAAATAAAGAAATCTGAAATTTGAAAATTTTAAAATAATTACAAAATACGCCATTCTGATTCACTGTAGAATCCAGCAACGTTAATACATGATTTATTTGCAGGCATACCATTCCATCACGCACTCTTCGGTGGAACCGCTAGTGAAATATCCCTAAACGCCCTTAAACATTGTCGAAGAAGAAAAGCCAGGACTGTATTCAGCGATCCTCAATTAACAGGTAATCCAAAGGTGTACGACGTCGTGCTATAACACTATTTTTTTTTATCTATCTGGCTGTACTTACCAACGTCGTCCACACCTAGCAATTTTTTTTTACTTTAAGCATAAAAACTGTAGCACTTAAAAAGTGAGCAATGTAACGATGACATAATTTGTTTGTTTCCTATTTCTTGACTTATGTTCAAAATGACGGGCTGACATATGCCAGGACCTCTATAGGCCTGTCCTCTATAGGCCTGTCCAACACGCTGTCACTTTGCGTTGTTTGTACTGTCATCTTTTGTTGATAAGTTAGGGTTTTCGACAGGCCTAAAGAGCACCATACACGTTCAGTAATCTCATTACCTGAATTTTCGGGTTTTTTTAATCATACTTAATTCAATAATTATAGCTAGATATGCTTTTTTCTTAAATAATGGACATGTAAGGTGTGAAAAATAATGACAGGGAATGATGGGGAAATTTTTAGTAATGATGTTTCTGTAATGATCCGCCGGAATGACATTATTACTGAACGTGTGTGGTGCCCTTTAAGCCTGACAAAAACCCTAACTTACCAACAAAAGATGGCTGCTGTAGTACAAACAAAGCAAAGTGACAGCTTGTTGGACTGGCCTATTCTGTAATTATGGGGAAGCGAGAGCTCCCATCACACGCATCTCACCCGACCGTCCTACACTGCATTCCGAAAGTGCAGTGAATAAGTGATAAACGTGAAGCGATTCATCGAGAGTAGCCGAATTTACAACCAATTAGGTTGACGCAAAAGCATCAGCTGTTCAGTGGTCGATTAATGATGCAAAGGGTTAATCTTATGAAGAACTTGCCGTTCCCCTTCCAAATCCTCCTCAGCATCACGAAGATGTCGTAAAACCTAGAATTTATTTATTGACCAAAAATTCCGTAAGGATATACCCTCGTTATTGGTAATGTATATTTAAAAAACAAAATATGAGTATAATAAACTAAAAGAGTAATTATAATATTTGCTAAGAATTATATTATTACTACCAGATTGGCGATAAGCAAATCCGCAATGTCCATTCTGGTTCACAGATTTAACAATAATTTTTGGTTGACGCACACTGTCATAAAAGTACGGTTAGAATCGCCGTACTCTCGGGGAACTGACTGATTCCCTCACGATATACCAGGACCTCTATTCTGTAAAAGCGTGAAAGTACATTCCCGTGAGAAGAGGGCGGAGTTCACTTGAAAATGAATAAAACTCTATTCTCTAACTACGGGAGTGATCACCTCGTACGAAAAATGCGCGAACTTACTTCTACTGGACCTCCATTCTGTAAAAGCGTGAAAGCACATTCCCGTGAGAAGTGGGCGGAGTTCACTTGAAAATGAATAAAAGTCTATTCTGTAACTAAGGGAGTGATCACCTCGTGCGAAAAATGCGTGAACTTACTTCTACTGGTAAATCGTGAGGGAATCCGTCAGCTCCCCGGGAGAACGGCGATCCTAACCGTACTTTTATGACAGTTTGCGTCGGCCAAAAATTATTATTGTTAAATCTGTGGCTCAGAATAGACATTGCGGAGTTGCTCATTGTCAATGAGTTAACAATAATATAATTCTTAGCAAATATTACAATTTCTCTTTTATTTTATTATAGTCATATTTTTTTAAATATGTATGTTACCAATAACGAGGGTATATCCTTACGGAATTTTTGGTCAATAAATAAATTCTACGAGATCTTCCTGATGCCGCACAAAAAGCTTTTTTTGGCCAAAAATCTGCCTACAAGTCAAATCTTAATCAACTTCGATCTACCTTGGCTTAAAATGTAGGTTATTGACTACACTTTCAGAGTGTACTGCCTAAATTGCAAACCCCGATTTCCTAACCTCAGAAAATGTATCAAATATGAGAGTAGTCACTTTTTTGTATTTCTACAAATCAAATCTTGATCAATTTTGACAATCCGGGGGTTCATAATTTAGGCAGTATACGCTGAAAGGGTAGCTAATAACCTGCATTTTAGCCCAGGATTGTCAAAATTAATCAAGATTTGACTTGTAGAAATAGAAAAAAGTGATTACTCTCATATTTGATAGATTTTTTGAGGTTAGGAAATCGGGGTTCACAATTTAGGCAGTATACAATAAGAAGGTAGCAAATAACCTGTATTTTAAGCCCAGGATTGTCAAAATCGATCAAGATTTGACTTGTAGAAATAGAAAACAGTGAGTCATATTTGATACATTTTTTTGAGGTTAGGAAATCGGGGTTTGCAATTTAGGCAGTATACTCTGAAAGTGTAGCCAATAACCTAGATTTTAAGCCAAGGTAGATCAAAATTGAATAAAATTTGACTTGTAGGCAGATTTCTGTCCAAAAAAGGCTTTTTTCTTTCACTGTGTGCCGAGGAGGATTTGGAAGGGGAACGGCAAGTTGTACTTCATAAGATTAACCCTTTTGACCATTAACCGACCGAGCATTTATAAGGAGGGTCAGCAAAGAACTTGCCCGTGATATAATCCTTTCATGTAAGCCCCCATACGACGTTTAGGAATCACCATCGAGCATAAAGTAAATACTATCACTAAGTTTCTCCAAAGGTGGACCTAATGAAATAACAACGGAACACTGAACAGCTGATGCTTTTGCGCCAACTTAATTGGTTGTAAATTCGGATATTCTCGCTGAATCACTTCACGTTCACCACCTATTCACTGTAGTTACGGAATACATCTAGGACGGTCGGGTGAGATGCGTGGGATGGGAGCTCTCGCTTCGCACGATGAATGCTCACTCTCCCCATAATTACGGAATAGAAGCCCTGGTTTATCGTTAGGGGAATCAGTCAGTTCCCCGGGAGAACGGCGATTCTAACCGTACTTTTATGACAGTTGCGTCAACCAAAAATTATTGTTGTTAAATCTGTGAACCAGAATGGATATTGCGGATTTGCTCATCGCCAATGTGGTAGTAATAATATAATTCTTAGCAAATATTACAATTACTCTTTTAATTGATTATACTCATATTTTTTTTAAATATACATTACCAATAACGAGGGTATATCCTTACGGAATTTTTGGTCAATAAATAAATTCTAGGTTTTACGACATCTTCGTGATGGAAGGGGAATGGCAAGTTCTTCATAAGATTAACCCTTTGCATCATTAATCGACCACTGAACAGCTGATGCTTTTGCGTCAACCTAATTGGTTGTAAATTCGGCTATTCTCGATGAATCGCTTCACTTATTCACTGCACTTTCGGAATGCAGTGGAGGACGGTCGGGTGAGATGCACGTGATGGGAGCTCTCGCTTCGCACGATGAATGCTCACTCTCCCCATAATTACAGAATAGAGGTCCAGGACCTCTATTCCGTAATTATGGGGAGAGTGAGCATTCATCGTGCGAAGCGAGAGCTCCCATCACACGCATCTCACCCGACCGTCCTAGATTTTATTCCGTAAGTGCAGTGAATAAGTGGTGAACGTGAAGTGATTCAGCGATAATAGCCGAATTTACACCAATTAGGTTGGCGCAAAAGCATCAGCTGTTCAGTGTTCCGTTGTTATTTTATTGGGTCCACCTTTAGAGAAACTTAGTGATAGTATTTACTTTATGCTCGATGGTGAGTCCTGAACGTCGTATGGGGGTTTGCATGAAAGGATTATATCACGGGCAAGTTCTTTGCTGACCCTCCTTATAAATGCTCGGTCGGTTAATGGTCAAAAGGGTTAATCTTATGAAGTACAACTTGCCGTTCCCATTCCAAATCCTCCTCGGCATCAGGAAGATCTCGTAATACCTAGAATTTATTTATTGATCAAAAATTCCGTAAGGATATACCCTCCTTATTGGTAACATATATTTAAAAAAATATGACTATAATAAAATAAAAGAGAAATTGTAATATTTGCTAAGAATTATATTATTGTTAACTCATTGTCGATGAGAAACTCCACAATGTCTATTCTGAGTCACAGATTTAACAACAATAATTTTTGGCCGACGCATACTGCCATAAAAGTATGGTTAGGATCGCCGTTCTCCCAGGGAGCTGACGGATTCCCTCACGATTTACCAGTAGAAGTAAGTTCACGCATTTTTCACACGAGGTGGTCACTCTCTTAGTTACAGAATAGACTTTTATTCATTTTCAAGTGAACTCCGCCCACTTCTCACGGGAATGTGCTTTCACGCTTTTACAGAATAGAGGTCCAGTAGAAGTAAGTTCGCGCATTTTTCGTCCGAGGTGACCACTCCCGTAGTTACAAAATAGAGTTTTATTCATTTTCAAGTGAACTCCGCTCACTTCTCACGGAAATGTGCTTTCACGCTTTTACAGAATAGAGGTCCAGAAGTCTATTCCGTTGTGGTTTATGTTCAATACAATTAATCAACGCATAGAAAATACTTGCAACGATGAGTTTTCTAAAAATCTACCTAGCTCCCGACTAATAGACTTTCAAAACTGCGTTTAGCTCCACATACCTGCATCAGCAATTCTAACTGTAATAGCATTGAATATTTACTATTTTACCTATTATTTACACCTTCTTATTTTGTAGGTCTAGAAAAAAGATTCTCTGCACAAAGGTACCTCTCGACGCCGGAAAGAGTGGAGCTTGCCAGCGCTTTAAGTTTAAGTGAGACCCAAGTGAAAACGTGGTTTCAGAACAGAAGAATGAAACACAAGAAACAGATGAGGAAAGTGCAAGAAGAAAAGGCTAACACCTCGTCATCTGTCAAATTAATGGTTGGTGCTCCAGAAAAACTACACTCTGGTAAGTTTTTACGGATTTTCTGCTACGCATTGTCTCATATTTTATGTTTAGACCAGTTTTTAGAAAATTTAAGTAGAAAATGTTTCGGGTGTACAGGGTGGACCAAATTAGGTGGGATTTAGGGTTTTCTCTAAAACTATGGCAAATAGACAAAAACCAATATAGGTGTAATTAGCTCGATTTTCGAGAAACAAACAATGGCGTAAACCGCGATCGTTTCGAGCTACAGAGCGTTTTTGTTTTATAAACATTTTGTCCAAAATAATAAATGAAGGTACTTCTCTCTTGAGGCATTTTGATGTTTTCTTAATTTATTAACACCCGGTACATCTGATCTAAGATTTTTATACGGTAAATTCATTTTTTCGACAAGCAGAATTTTTTTATAAAGAATGACTTTTCGTCGTAAAATCAATTATAGAGATGGTTTTCCTCTTGTCAACTCCATCCGGGGACAAACTGTACATATATTAAATTTTTCAAAAATTAACCACTTTTTCTAGAGATAAATATGGCATATGATATATTAGACCAGGGTCGATAATTTTGAAAATGGTAAGAAGTGAAAAAAAATTATAGTAGGATGAAACCCATTGAAAAAGGTAGAGAATATAACAAAAATGAAAGGAAAAATAATTTACGGGCGATCTGAGGTCGGGAAGGGGAAGGGGGTGAGTTTTTAAGGGTAAAAAACGGTTTATCTCGATTTCCGGCAAAACTACAAGTCCTATGAAAAAAAGTTGAATGGCAAAGTTATAGGTAATAAAAAGATCTACAACTTTTGTTTTTACACTTTTTTCACATAACCTCAAAATTTATGTGAAAAATTCAAATAACCAAGTTTTTGGTTTTTTATTTTTATCTTTTGCAAAAAAATTTATTTTTTCACGAAATTTGGTAAAAACTTACCTTTTTATGTCCCAAATACACAGTAATTTTTTTGATTTAAAATATTCATTTTTTCACCTTATTTTGACTTAATATCGAAAAAGCACCCTAATTTTCAATCGAAAATTCTCACGTCAAAATATCTGCTTTTTTAAAAAAGTCGGTGGGCTTTTTGTTCGTTGAAATCTCTACTTTCTGATGGTATAAAAAATATATACATTACTATGGTAAATTTTCTCAGAAAATGCAAATAAACGAAAAAAACTCGAAAATATTGTAGATGTCTTATTAAATATTAACTTTATTAACTTATTTGGTTGTTAATTATAGTAGTATATTTCGATTAGCAATTTTTTTGTTTATCAATGTAACATGAAATCTTACGTTTTTCGAGTAATTAAAGTGTAAATTTTAATAAATAGCTCAAAATTGTACATAATGATCCAAAAAAAAAATTTTCGGATTCGAGTTTTTTCATTTATTTGCATTTTCTGAGAACATTTACCATAGTAATGTATATTTTTTTTATACCATCAGAAAGTAGAGATTTCAACGAACAAAAAGCCCACCGACTTTTTTAAAAAAGCAGATATTTTGACGTGAGAATTTTCGATTGAAAATTAGGGTGCTTTTTCGGTATTAAGTCAAAATAAGGTGAAAAAATGAATATTTTAAATCAAAAAAATTACTGTGTATTTGGGACATAAAAAGGTAAGTTTTCACCAAATTTCGTGAAAAAATAAATTTTTTTGCAAAAGATAAAAATAAAAAACCAAAAACTTGGTTATTTGAATTTTTCACATAAATTTTGAGGTTATGTGAAAAAAGTGTAAAAACAAAAGTTGTAGATCTTTTTATTACCTACAACTTTGCTATTTAACTTTTTTTTCATAGGACTTAAAAACTCACCCCCTTCCCCTTCCCGACCTAAGATCGCCGGTAAATTATTTTTTCTTTCATTTTTGTTATATTCTCTACCTTTTTCAATGGGTTTCATCCTACTATAATTTTTTTTGGTCTCAAAAATTATCGACCCTGGTCTATATCGTTGGATAGCTAATTTAAGTTGCGATCAAATAATGATATAATTTATAGGGTGTTCCATTTAAAAAAACCACAAATTATGTCTATATCTCTAAAACTGAGACATGCATAATTTTCTTTTTATCAGCAACGGATTCTACTCAAGAAAATGCCTTAAGAATGTGTTACTCGTTTTTCAATTCGACACTTGGTAATTGAGATATAGAAGCCAATTTTCCAAAAACGCTCCGTAGTTCGAAAATCGAGCTCAGGACACCTATATTGGTTTTTGTCCATCTGCCATAGTTTTAGAGAAAACCTCAAATCACATCTACCTGTACCTGGATGCCAAAATAGTCGTGCAGAAACAAACTCATAGATCAACAGAAATAAACAAAAAAAAACAAAAACATTTCTTCACTTTTTGTACCACTGGAGCTTGAAAAATATTAAAACTAGCATTAAAACTGTGAAATACTTTTCTTTTTTTTTTCAAAAAAAAATAAGCCGATGTAAGATAAATACTTTCGGAATTATTGCAATTTGTAGTTAGGACAAAAAATAGCGAAAATCACCTAAAATTGTCTTTGTCTAGTCGAACTTTGCATGATCCAGATATCAAAAATTGATATATGTACCCAAGTAGCACAGAATTCTTTAAGATATCTTTAAGGAGTTCTATTTACTGCCCGCGAGGATATCTTGTATTTATGTACTCTAGAAGTCCTTCCGAAATCAAAATGAGAAATCTTTATATGTGCTCAACTTTTATGCACTGGGGAAATGGAAACTGGGCATTATATAGGAATTTCATCTTTTGTTAACCCACAGACATCTACTAGAAGTTCTAAAAGGGAATTGCCATACAGCTCAAATTTCCAAGTATTATAGAAATCAAATAGAGTATTAAAAGGGAAATAGTACTATTATCCTTAACAGAATACGTGTAGACATCTTCTAGAAGTTCTAAAAGGGAATTACCATACAGCTCAATTTTCTATGTATTACGGAGATCAAATAAAGTATTAAAATGGAAATATTATTATTATCGCTAATAGAACACCTATAGAAATCGCAAGGAGAAATTCTATTAATGCATAAAATTTGTTTGCTTACCCGTAGTTTGTTACAGAAATTATTCCTAGATGACGCCACGTACAAACCACTGACGATAATCAGTCATGCATTGTCTTATACTCATGAATTTATAGAACATTAATAACATTACTGCGATGTTCAAATTCTCTCAGGGATCATCGATTTATTTGGATGAATTTTATAATGATCTCTAATCTTTGGTTTGGTTTGGTTTGGGCCTGATGTCTCATACTGAGATTTTGATTAACCAACATTTCACCAGCTGCCGCTGGTAATTCTATAAGAAGTGTGTGTTGGTACATCTAATAGAAATCCTATAAAGATGTTTTCAGTACCGTTTATATTGGTAAGCGATAAAATACCAGAAAGATTATTACAGGAATTAAATCTGTTTGCAGGATCGATGCTGTACATCTGACAGAAATCCTATAAAGATGTCCTCGGGATCATTTATATTGGCAAGCGATAAGATATCCTAAAGATTACTATGGGAATTCTATAGGTATGCAAAAGGCTGCTCACAGGATTCTATACTAATAGCTTTTTTCGATTACCATGGGAAGTACTATTTAATACTGATATGCTGACATTTGCCCATCTTAGGGAACTCTTACAGACTCTAGAAGATATTTACTAATTCCTAAATTTTTATCCTCGGGATATCTTGAGGAATTAATTGTGCTACTTGGGTATCATTTATGAAACTAAATTATATTACGAAGAAAATGCGACCAGAAAGAGGTCTTTGCGATGAATATAACCGAAAATACGAATTCGTGAATTTGGGCTAAAATACCCATTTTTCAGGGATAATCGATTTTCTCATTCTTACATCACAAAAAACGCCTCCCTATTAAAACTCCAATAAATAAAGTCAAATGATCCTTAAAAAGTATGAATAATCCGCAATAAAATTTGTTATTGTGGTGTTACCCTTTCAAGTGAAACACACTGTATATAAACACTAAATAAAATATTTAAATTTATTATTCATAATATCTCATTCAAAATTAATAATGGAATTTGAACAAAATAATTTGTGTGCTTTTTTAATAAATTAATTATTTGAGAAGCATGATTATTCCGTCCCAGAAATAGATCTATGTATGTCAAACAGTGATAGTAGTCACTGATATCAAGCGGAGTTCCGTGTTGCAGGTGCGAGGAAGCATTTTAACAATTCCTTCATGTTTCGCTAAACGGTCATTTCGAAATATTTGCACAAACACGTGGATAGGCTCAACGATTCCTGCACGAACAGTTTAAAATGAACATTGATGCAAAGTTTTATTGATCTTCTAATTTTTCTTTTATATTACTTTGGCTATGTTTACTGTACTATATTTTCTTCTCTTTATTTCGAAGAAGGAAGTATCTGCAATTATTACAAGTTTATCATTCAGTTATTTGCCTGCTCCATCAACGAACTTGGTGTAGCCTGTATATAAATTTAAAAATAAATGGCAGATTTATACTCCAGAAGTAATTTGATTAGTTCGCAATCCATTAGCGATTTCCTTGATGATCAATTATATTCAAAATCAGTGTCAACTCGGGTCCATTTTCTCTAAGTAACTTACTTCTTAGTGACCAACCTCAAGAGGAGTCTTGGGTTAATTTCGTTTCACTCTAATTTACATTAAGATTCTGGGAGAGCGCCAACGGTCTTCGAAATTAAGTTAAAAGAGTCTGCGTTTCATTTTTCCAATGTTCGTCAGTACACTCCTAACAGTGGAATGAAATGACTCGTCTTTTTAAATTAAGGTATAACTAAATGTGACCTTGACCATCTGGTAGAGTATAATTTTGGCCATCCGAATTTGGCTTTGACAACTTTTTTAGTGAAGCCCAATTTTGCAAAATCTAATTTTTTAAATTTATTTATTTATATATTTCAACGTCTTATTTATATTAACGTCCTGGGGCAGTTTAGATATAGCTATTTCACCACTCAACCAGGACACGCACATTTAGACAACATCACAACACCCATTCCCTGCGGCATTGCCATCTGCCGCAACTGAGACTCAAACTCGGGGGAGAAGAGTGACTAGCCGTGTTATCTCCCACACAACCTCGTTCTAGCCCACTGGTCTCAGCAACACATAAAAATGCCACTACACTTCCATGCCCTAGAGAGGATTCGAACCCGGGACCCCGTGATCGCAAGCCTAGCATTAGGTTCTCGCATTCTTTCCCCTACCTTGTACAATTTATACACACCAGACCTACCTACGTTCCCTAACACTAACATCTTACTCTACGCCGGCGACTTACCTATATACGCCCACGGCTTTTATGCCCAGACCGCGACACAGAAAGTAAAATTTCATAGAACTAAAATTCTTGATTTTTACGCGGTCTGGAAAATAAAAATAAATCCGGACAAGACCGAGACTGTAACATTTCTTCGCAAATTCACGACAATCAAAACGTTTAATAAGATAAATTAGTTCTAGTTTCTATGTTTCTACTTTTGTTTTGCTTTATAAATATTCTATTTGTCTTCGTAGATAATCGCCAAACAGCAATATTATATGTTAAAAGTGGGTGGAATTTATAGAAGATATACTGGTTGCAACTAAATTTCATTCAGTCATTTAAATATTGCACGATAATAAAGAAAGCAATAAAAGAAATGTAAAAACTGTGTTTGTTCTTGAAATAAAGAGAAACAAACTAGACAACTTTTTTTTTAATTTATTTGTCTCTTAACGGGATGGACTTCATTGAGGTTAGAAAAGAAATATGGATATAAAAGTAGGTATGTATTGTACGTAAGCTGTCATTAGTATCAAAATAATCCGATCATTTATAGTCCAGGAGGCAGTGAAATTTTTTCGTACTTATTTTCCCAGTCGGTGTATATGAATTAATCTGTTCTCTTAGTGACAAAAAACAAGAATTTTTTAGTCTGGCTAAAATTTTTGGATGGATTCAAAAAATAAAAACACAATGCAAGTCCACTTATTTTCCCAGTCATAAATATTTTACATTTACTAAAGTGGAACATAAAGTTTATGAAAATAGCAGTCTGGCTTATCTCAGATAGCGGAAAGTGAGTGAGTGAGTGGCTGAAAATTTGCGGATTTCAAAATTTGACGAATTTTGCGGATCCGTAACTCTTATTTTGCCAGGCTTGAAATTTAGCACATAAATTGATACAATTCTAAACTGTAATTAAAAATAAGTCTGGCTCATTTAAGAAATTGGCAAATGAGTCTGGCGGCATCTTCAAAATGGGAAAAATAGAAAATTTTTGCTCTTATTTTCCCGGATTTGAAAATTTGCCACATGATAGATTATACTATAATTTCATAGAAAATACACGTCTGGCTGACATTTACAATCACGAAGGCCTTGTCAGACTCACAAGCCAGGTAGTTAAACGAGGAGTGGAATAGCAGCACGTGCGTATTTAGGTAACGACGCTGGAATGCGAGTTACCTGAGCGCAGCTGCCTAGACCCCTGTCCCTTGTATACCTATCTCTGTCAGTTACTCGGATTTTGAGTTCGTTCTTACTACCATATGACAATATACACTATAGTGATGGGTCGAACCAGCTATTTTTGTTTAGCAGCTATTTCTGCTACTGCCACTTTCAATTAGCAGTTAAAAATAGCTGCTATTTTAATAGCAGCTATTTTTTAGCATTAGTTGTTGTTTTGGCTAAATGGCGCATATTAACAGTATTAGCACTATTAGCAGATAACAAATGAAACTTTATATAAAAAAAAATGAAATATCTGTATGGGTGGCTAAATGGCGCATATTAACAGTATTAACAGATAACAAATGAAACTTTATATAAAAAAACGCAATATCTGTATGGGTGGTTAAATATGATTAGTTTTAAAAGAAATATAAATTATCTCTATAACGTTTATTACAGTTTATTTTTTATATTCCGCTAGCAGAACGAACATAATCATGTGTAATATATTGTTAAAATAATAGTTTTTACTTTTACATGAATTACAATTCACTTCCTAAGTGCTGTACTGTGGACCTGCTGCTAGCTGTAGCTGAAAGAATATGCATGCGCTGCTTGTGCTATCACTGCTATTGGGCCGACGATGCTGCCCGCTGCCTGCTTGTGTTGCTGCAAGGGCGCATTGACATTCAGCGAGTAATTTCAACCTGCTATAAAAATAGCAGCTATTTAACAGAGCTCGTAACAGTTGCTACTGCTTAGACGAGTCTGGCAAGGCTTTAGGGGTGTTCCACATTAGCCAGATTGTATTTTAAGCTGTTATTATAATATAGGCCATCATCTGATAAATTTTCATGACTGCGAAAATGAGGGAAATTTTTTTGATGAAAACTTTTCAGTTTTTCACCTGCCAGACATATTATCCATACTCACAGATTAGCCAGACTATTTTTTTTACTTAACTTCAGTATACCTCTTTCTACTAGAACTATTTTTATCACTGGGAAAAAAAGGGCAGTGTATTCGTATGTTCTGATGCATTTTCCGCCCCAACCCATCGGAAAACCCCCCCTAAATATATATGAATTTTGCTTAGAATTACTAACCGAACAATTCTATCCATGTTTGCTGACTGGGAAAATAAGTACCGAAAATCGTCACTGCCTCCTGGACTATTAAAATAGAATAAGAATTAAGCATCAATTGCATTGTTTGCTTTTTCTTACAACCACCAGAGGAGCGTCGGTTCTAGTCCCAGTAGAATGAGTTAAATCCTGAAGACTGGGGATGGAAGATCATCAACAATAGATTGGAACCTATTCAAAACCTCTTGTCACCGGCTCCCTATCAGTTGATCAATACTACATTCTGCAACTGTACCAAAGGCTGTAACTAGTTGTAGCTGCAGAGAACTAGGTCTCCGCTGTTCTGCATTATGCGGGCATTGCCGTGGTCAATCTTGTTTGAACGCTGCGACAGAAGAAATAGATAGTAACAACGGAGCTATAGATGAAGATATAATTCTTTATGAAGAGGACGATGAAGTTGACACGGAATTAGATCTGTTAGAAGAGAAAGAATGATTTGTGCAAAGGGTTGTTTTGAGTGTCAGATGTGAATTAGGCCTACTGTTTGTTACTGTTAAAAAATACAAACATTGTATCTTTCCGTAACTTTTACTCAAGAACGATTGATCCTACGAAAAAAAGTGTACTGACCTTTTTTTGTGTAGAATTTTATAATAAATGTTTTGCTCATAACTATTTTTTCGAAAAAGTGATACTTTTCGAGATAATGGCAAAAAACTGAAAATCCCCCCCCCCCCCAAAAAAAAATCCCATGGCTCGAATTTCTCAGGATGTACATACTAAGGGCACTTCAATGAAGGTCTCCACAAAAAATCAGCTTTCTCTTATTTTTTTCCAGTCGAAATGTTTTCATATACTGGGCTATTACACAAACCGTCAGATATTTTTGAAACAAGAGCAGAAACAAGAAGAGAACTTCCATTAACTGAATAAATCGATATTTAAAAATGAATTTATATCGTTCAATATAATTTGAATATTTATTATGTTTAAAAAAAATCTTTTATTTTGCGAAAATAATTTTTAATTTTTATATCAAGATATATTATGTTTTTGAGACCTTACCAATACCATATTGAATATGTCAATCCAAGCGAAATTTGTTTGAAATTTATCGAGTTACGTCATTTTTAATGAAATTTTTACCAAAAGTCGGCCATATTGAATCAGCCATTTTGTATTATTACATTTTGTTATCATAATCTATTTCAGCAACCCAAAAAAACCCACAGTGTCAATCCGAGTGAAATTTGTTTGAAATTTATCGTCATTTTTATTTAAATTTTTATCGAAAAGTCATATTGGATCAGCTATTTTGAATTATCTTCTCTTTGACATCATAATCTGTTTCAGCGACCTCGAAAACCCCTTATATGTCAATTTGAATTAAATTGTTTTAAAATTTCTCAACTTATAATAATTTTAACGGAAGCTTCCCATAATTTCCGAAATAATGCATATTTTCAGCCTCTATTGAGTCCACTACTTAGCAAATTTTGATTTTATCTATTTAGGTGTCTCATTTATTCAATAGACATCAGACTACACCACATTATTTGGAAGCCTTTAGTACGTCAAACGGTATTACCCAAATTAGAAATAATAATTGTATCATATTGCAATTTAATCATTCGAAAAGTTAGTTGGCAAAAAGCCGCTTAGCGCTGCGCACGTTGGGAAGTACGGCGTAACGTCGGTGGTCCGATTTCCAACAAATCCTAGGGGACGTCATTAATTTTGTATTATACTGTGTTTGTACGCCTAAACGTCTACATGTACTCCCCTCAGAATACAGTGACACATATGTGATCATTAAACGACAATTACCACCGAAATAGTTAATATTAGATTTGGTAATGAAATTTTGCTTATTCAAAACGTAATTGTACTAAGTATGCCTGTTTAATCGCCCAAGGAACTAAAGTAATACAAGGCAATAAAGTAGACAATGAACGAAACGATATGCGCGATATTTCTAGTCTTCCAGATAATATTATTACTCATTTAGAAGCTCATAGATTTTTGATAATCACCAAACACAAAACCAATACTGTTAATGGGTTTACAGATGACTAAATTAAAATCGTACATAGTTATTTTTTTTTTCAAAACTGTTTAGATTTAAATCAAAGAAAGGTTTGTTGCATTGCTTGGGTCTTCAGATCTACTGATTTCTAGCCTGTCACCAGTGACACGTAAAGTGGATTCCTTCCATTGGAAGTAACCTCATTGCTTTTGCCATCAAATCCTTCAAATATTATTTATGATAGTAGTGATAACAAGTAAACTATATTTATGGCCTACACTTTACAAATATTATAGAATATTTTTTATGTATTTAATAAACCATGCTTTCTTAAAATGTAAATCTATTTTTGTCGAATACTTAAGCATATATGAAGGTATTTATTTATATTTTTATCCACCCTCCCCCTTCATCCTCTTACTTTTTTACTTTTTTAATAATTACTTATTGAATTAATTACCTACCTCTCAATATTCAAGCTTTTAGATTGAACTCATTATTTTTGCACCGGTAATATTACAATCTGGCCAACTGTGCGACGCACCATCGCACTTTCCGCGTCTTGTTTACGATTTTATGGACAACTGCTTCTCTATAAGGTGGATTGGCAGGCAAGGATCGATAAAATGGCCCCCAAAATCTTCGGATCTTACACTCACTGATTATTTTTGAAACGGTTGTTTAAAGTCTACATCAAAGTCTACATTTAGAGGTTTTAAAATCGAATTAAAGATGAAGTGCATGGAATTAGCCAAGTCAAGCAAAATATACAAGAAGAATTTGTAAATGGCCTATTATCAAAAAACCGATGGATGCCAGTTCAAACACTTAATTTGATAATTGAATTTGCTGGGCAATAGAGTTTTTGACATTCATAAAATCTAAAAGAGGAGAATGTTCTCAATGGACTCAATTAGTTGTCACGTTACGAATTATGCAACCTCTATATACTACTGTCATGACACACGGGTTGCCTGCCAAGCACACTGAAACTTTGACCCTTAATGCATATGTTTATAAGGCGACATTTTCGGAGATAGAAACAGAGCCTAGAATTTTATTTTATTTCTCTTGTCTAATAAATATTTAAGGACTTCTAATACCTATTTCACATTTAAGAAATACGTTAAAATATATATATCCATATTTGATTTATAAAAACTTTATTTTAGTTTCATAATACAGTTTTTGCAATTCTTTATACTTTTGTATATTTTCTTATACCTTTTGCATGATAAATGGTAACTGAAAGTTCATAAACATTTCTTCCAAGGCAGAAATAAAATAAAATTCTACGCTGTTTCTATCCTCGAAAATGTCGCCTTATAAACATATGCGTTAAGGGTCAAGTTCTGTGTGCTTGGCAGGCAACCCATGTGTCATGACAGTAGTATGTAGAGGTTGCATAATTATGTGACGTCACACTAATACGGTCCATTCGACCCATATGTATGATTTGTTATGCTTGTACAATCATTATTTATAGATTCGCTAAAGCTATTTTCATGAAATATTTTCAAACTGTAAGATAAGTGTATGCTATGCTTTATTCATCCATGTAAAAAATTTATAGGCATTCCATTTAAAAAAATTGAAAAAATAATAATTAAATATCAAGAAATGTAAACAAATATTATGGACACCCGGTATAATAATAATTTGTTTCAAAAATGTTCTTCAGTAAATACATCATTGTCAAATAATATCCGACATTTTTTGAAAAAAAAAACAATTAATGAATCTCCGAGATATGGCAGTCAAAAATGTTTGTAAATTGACAAAAAAAAAACAGGAAAACAATCACAACTTGACAACTCTGCATCCGATTGGCACACTATTTTAGGGTGTCATACGGGACCTTTGGAGGCTTAACTGGTGCTAAGAAAAATACAGGGTGTTCTATTTAAAAAAATTATACTTTCTTGTGTAACTCGTTTTTGTGACACTTTGTATAATTGAAAATAATGTTTCGTTGCAGTAGAGATGAAACATTGAATGTTTTGTTAAGAGAAGTTTTTTTTATAAAGTTAGCCGTTTTTGCACAATCTTCCCGGGGGAACAATAACTGTACACCTTGTATACAGTATGTCTCACTTTTCATGACTCTCTTATCCCAGTTCCCTTATTAACAATGCGATTTTTTTAAAAACTTGGGTGGAAGGTGCTTACTCATCAGGAGATTGTGTCACCGTAAAACATTTAAAAATCCACCAGTGGTGGTCGTCGTTATGAAGAAAACTGAAACTAATTTTCCAAGAAAAGGTATTAGACATTTTTTTACAAAAATATTAACGTAATATTATTGAACAGCATGCATAACTATATTTTGAGGTATGGTTTTCGAATTACGGGCCCCTTAAAATTGCGTTTTTTAAACATTAAATAATGAATAACCTGGAAATTAATTGTTTTTCAAAAAAAGTCATTCCTCATTTTTGGTTTAAATTCACTGTAATTTGCAAAACTCGCTCGCTACGCTCGTTTGTTTTGGCAAATATTACATTTGTCTTTTCATAACTAGTCACGTAAATAACTGTTACTCCAATTGTTTTCAGATTGGTTAATGTGTTATAAAATATTTACCAACAGTGAATGACTGGCACTATTGAAAATTGAAGACAAGTTAAAATTGTGGAGGGAATGAATATATGCAAAACTTATTAATGACGCTGAATGTGATTCGTAGCAACGAATTAATATATAATTTTATCGAAAACTGCTAATCCTAGAAGAAAACATTTCAAATAAAGAAGTTACGTCCATCATTTATCTTCATTTCTTCTCCATATAGTTAGAAAAAAAAATCATATTTTCTATTCTTAAGAAAATTTTACCTTCATATTAACACATTTTCTAAACAAATTTCAAAAAACGGTTTGAATAAAGATATAATTTTTCTTCTTTTAATACCATTGTAAAATACATATCAAAACATACGTTTTCAAAAAAAAAATTGTCCCCCTACGAATCGATGCACTTAAACCAATAAGCTATGGAAATTTCGAAATCAGTATCATTATCATTATCATTATCATTATCATTATCATTATCATTATCATTATCATTATCATTATCATTATCATTATCATTATCATTATCATTATCATTATCATTATCATTATCATTATCATTATCATTATCATTATCATTATCATTATCATTATCATTATCATTATCATTATCATTATCATTATCATTATCATTATCATTATCATTATCATTATCATTATCATTATCATTATCATTGGTTTGCAGCCGTTTGAATAAATATTTTGTGCTAAAATTTGTCCCGAAGGTTTAGTTAAATAAAGGGCATAGTTTCACCAACTTTCGTTAAAATTGCGTTATTATGATATATTTCTTAAATTGTTAAAAAAGACAATTTTTGGTGGTTACTAGGACCGGAGATAGCAAGGAAAATGGCAGAAAATTGTGTTGAAAAATAAATTGTTAAAATGTTACAGGAAGCAATGGATTTAATCCAATACTGCTCATTGCACTTGTTATTATACATAAGACAAATTAAAACAATAAAACAATTCCATTCAAAATTAATTTTGACTCCACTATTATAAACCTTGTTAGAATTTTCTATTAATTGGAAGAAAAATTGTTTGTGTACGCCACTGGCAACACGTTACCTGTTTTTCAACCCTAAATGCCACGAACTTTAAGGAAATGCGAGGAGCAAGACGCAAGGAAATGTAGAAGAACGCACTACCGGGCGTCAAAATGACGCGACACCAATTTATTTCTCAGGGGGCGCCAGTCGCGTATTACCCCGTTCTTATACCTCCCAGGCGGGTTCGAGATAAGATGACTTCGGGAGCCGAAAAGCGGGACCAAGGCTGCACTACCACAGATCGGAAACTACGCTCTCTCTGGACCCGAATTCCCTCGTTAGGGGTTTAGGCACCTCTTAATTTCCTGAATTTTTGCATAAAAAAATCCCAACCGAAGAATTTCTCTGCGGAGGGATTAGTTTTGGTACGCGAAAATCGCGTTTTGGTCCATTAATAACGGAATATATTTCTCAAAAAACGCATAAAAAAATCCCTATCGAACCTCCGTACAACAACCAGAAGGTCGAACGTTAATGCGAATTAACTCGACACATCCGGTTTTCTATACGAAAGTTCCAGGGATTATAGACCGTCAACAGGCCTCAAGATCAATTAAGAAACATTAGTTCAAAGAATCCGTTTATTTAACAGAATTGGTTATACAAAATTCTCAAGAAAGAATCGTGCCTTCCCCAATCAAGGTAGTGACTTTCAGACCATACAAGCGAGAGCGCTCGCGCTAACGATCGATTAGGTAGAAAAGATTCATACGTACCTTCTCAGAATCAAAATGCGAGCTTTTAGAATCATTTCAGACTCTGGGTAAATGAATAATTAAGGCTGACTGAAATTAACTTAAAAAAGTTTTACTAAATGAATTTAGTTTCGCTAGAGACTACCTAGCTTTAAAGTTCTTGTATCGTGGAAATTCACGTACTCAAACACATTCTGAGGACTTATTACTGCATAAGTTGAGTGGCGTTCGATCAGTCCACGACTTACTAACCCTTATCACAGTCGATTAATAATATCGATTTGGCAGCGTCTCACCTTCGAGCGACTATTAGGCAAAATTGAATTTTTGGATTTTTATGCACAAGGCGTTTTCCTCTATAACTTTGTCATTTGAAAAGCCCCGTTAGTGGCTTTTCTACCATCGCTTTGTCTGGACTACTCAACGCGCTCGACCAAATTGCGAGCCGCTGGGTCAATCCAAACTCCTTCCATGCGAGAAACCGGCCTTGTACATGTGCATTGATTTTTATCAATTTTTGCTTATCGGCACTACGCCGGCTTTGACAAAATCTTCTATTTTGCCTTTTGGATGCAGTGCATCGTTAAAATTTTATGCTCATACTTTAGAATTGTGCTTTCAATGATCGTACCTCAAAGGTCAATGTCTTTGGTTGAGGAATAAAAAATAAAAAATAATTTAAAGTATATTTTCGTGGTACTTTTTAAACTGACTTCGTGGTACTTTTGAAAAATCCATTTTAAGACCAATTTCAGCGTACTTTTGAAAAATCGATTTTCGAGCCAAATTTCAAGGTACTTTTGAAAAACTAATCTGCGGGTGAAATTTTGGCGTACTTTTGAAAAATCGATTTTCAAGCCAAATTTCAAGGTACTTTTGAAAAGTTAATCCGCGGGTGGAATTTTGGCGTACTTTTGAAAAATCGATTTTCAAGCCAAATTTCAAGGTACTTTTGAAAAGTTAATCCGCGGGTGGAATTTTGGCGTACTTTTGAAAAATCGATTTTCAAGCCAAATTTCAACGCAGTTTTGAAAAATTAGTCTGCAAGTGAAACTTTGGCGTACTTTCGATAAATCGATTCTTAGGCCAAATTTTGACGCCCTTCCAAAAATATTATTTTTCAAAGTCCAATTTATGGTACCTTTGAAAAAGTATATTATTCATAAATCTTTGTCATTATATACTTCTACTCTGATATTCTGAACCAAAAACATTTTTCCTAAGTGAAAATTCGATGTTTCTTCGAATTTTCACCTGGTCATTTCCAACGCCTTATAGAACCCAAAACGGTCCTTGTGGACTGATCTGCGCCTCTGCAGACTCCCAAAAATGTCTTTAAATGAAATTTTTGCCTAAGTCGAATTTTGATTATGTCTTCAACTTAGGACGATTTTGGAGAGTTCTACAACACTCCCCTCCTTTGGTTGAATCTTTTCTACTCATCGATTGCCTTTAATTTCCATATTCACTTGTATGTCTGTATGCCTTCATTTGACGGTCTGACCTATGGTACAGATGTTTTAAAAATAACGGCCTTAATTGGGGCAGACGGCTGATTCGCCTATCTAACTTAAAAATAATTACATTTTTTAAACAATACGACAAGTTGATACAACATTTTTATCAACTTAATTACACCCGCGTCGAGGTGCGAAGCGTAGCACAATTTTGATTAGCGTCCACTCTCACTAATTCGTTGCACTCGCTTTTTTGCCCTGGTCTCGCTCTTGCTTAACTTCGGCCCTTTCTAGAAGAGTCTGTCTATATCTCCATGCCGCAGCTTGGACGGTCCTCGCCTTTGAGTTCCAGACTTCACCATGCCGCGCCCTTGCGACAGGCTGGGTCATCTTTCCATTTCTGCACATGGAAAATGCAGTTCTGCAACTAGATTGACTTTTTAGCAAGTCGTCGACTGGGACGCGTCGACTAACAAACACAATGTGTTGTTTTTTAATGAAATATTTTTCTAACATGAATTTTGTTAACTTATAATGGTTAGAAATTGGTTCTTCGTAAGGTAGATTGAATCGGCTTACGATACTCGTGCGGTCATCACTACTTTGTGAAAAAAGTATAAAAAAAAATTGAAGCGTCTTCTTGAGCGAAGAACGGCTTCTGAAACTCGTCTCGTAGTTTCTCCTTCGTAAGGTAGATTAAATCGGCTTACGATACTCGTGCGGTCATCACGACTTGTGAAAAAAAAATATAAAAAAAAAAAAAAATTGAAGCGTCTTCTTGAGCGAAGGACGGCTTCTGAAACTCGTCTCGTAGTTTCTACTTCGTAAGGTAGATTAAATCGGCTTACGATACTCGTGCGGTCATCACGACTTGTGAAAAAAGTATAAAAAAAAAATTGAAGCGTCTTCTTGAGCGAAGAACGGCTTCTGAAACTCGTAGTTTCCATTTGGGGTATACGTTAATTTTGTTGACTTAAAATGATTAAAATTGAAGTTGTCTTCTTGCATAAGAAAAAAAACAGCTTCCGAAACTCGTACTGATTCGTACTTATGCCTACGTCCATTACTCGAACTTGGCGGCTCTCGCTCTTGAGAAGCTAGGCTTACCGGATCGCGCTCTTGCGTCGGGTTCGCCGTCTTTCCATGTCTGCTCATGGGGTAGACTTTAAATTTTCGATTCGACCGCATACAGGTCAAAATCGCTACTTAGAATTTTGAGAAAAAATATAAAAAAAAGCGAAAACGGCTATTAGCCGTGGTCGACCTCAGAAATATCTAGAGGTGACTCTTCTATATCTGGCTCATCTCGAGCATCTTCGGGATCTCGACTTATTACATCCGGCTCATCTTGAGCACTTGCGGGAACATTGATTTGAACTAGTGTGGTATCGCTACGTCGCTCTGACCTGGGCGCGATCTCATTGTCTGATGAGGAAGCGTCGTCACTAAGATGAGTTTCATCCGGACTATCTTCTGATTCTTCAGACAATTCCAATTCAACATCGGGGTCTCCCTTAGGTGCCGGCCTGATGGCATCGACATGTAACCTCGTCGAAGTTACCCCCTTGTGAATGAGGTAAACTTCATTAGACAATCTCTTTAAAACCTTGTGTGGCCCACTCCACGACGGTGTGAAGGTATGATCCTTCCTGATCCTTTTAGTCATTACCATATCTCCCACTTTATATACGACCGGCGTTACCGCCACTTTGGGCGCGTAACGCCATTGGTAATTTGTTTGATTTTTACGAATTTCCTTGACTCTTTCAAGGCGGGGAACGTCCGCTTGATTACGACGTTCTTGTCTATAAGCGAACATATTCCAATCACCAATCTGCGGTAATTCATAGCCGAGCACTACGAAACTGGGCGTATGCCCCGTAGCGGCGTTTTTTCTTGTTCTCAAGATATATGCCATCTGACTAACATGTCGATCCCACTCGTCGTTGGGTGAACCATATAATAAGGTTTTTAAGATCTTCTTAGCTTCTTGCACCCTCCTTTCTATTGGATTAGCCTGTTGGTGGTAAGCTGCTGTGAAGAATCTTTCAATATTGTTACGTGTACAGAACGTATCGTAAAAGCCGGAATTGAAGTGGCCTCCCTGGTCGGAAATGATGACCCTCGGAACGCCATATCTCGCCACTAGTTCCTCTTCGATAAATTGTGCTATTGTTTTTCCACTGACTTGGGTGAACGCCTTGGCTTCGACCCACTTACTAAATACATCCTCTACCATTAATATATATCGGTTATCTGCATCTTTGGTTCGCTGAAGCGGTCCGATTACATCGACGCTTAGAACTTCGAACGGATGCGATGGAGCATGGCTTCTGAGAGGAGCCTTCGGTTGTGACTGTCTGCTTTTTACGGAATTACAAATAATGCACTCATTTAAATATTTGTTAACTAGTCTCGACAAATTATTAAAATAATAGCGGCCCGAGATGATTCTAACAGTTTCATCGCGGCCGGGGTGACCTACTTCCGGTCGGTCGTGAAAATGAGATATTACTCTCATGACCATACGTTTTGGTACGTATAATTTTTCTATAACATTTTCGCCTCTCGTCCAAAGTGTGCCGCCTATCACTTGTCTTGTATTGACGAATTTCACCTCTGCCTCGGTTTTATCTGCTTGTCGCACTAGAGTATTCCATCGTTCAATTTGGTCTTGGATATCTCTGGAGTGCGTTTGCGCTTCTCTGACCTGATCGTTTAATTCCAATGTGGTAATCACTGATATTCGTTCCTTGTACGAGAATTTTGGTGGGTACATTCTCTCCTCTTCGTCGTCTGCTTCGACGTTTGGGCCTTGAGGATTCCTGCTAAGATAGTCAGCCAATATATTTTCCTTGCCGGGACAATGTTCTATGGTGAAGCTGTATTCCTGAAGTAATAATGACCAACGAGTAAATTTCGTTTTCTCGTCCTTATGCTTATTTAACCATAGTAAAGCTCGATTGTCGGTTTTGACTATAAATGGACGGTCTGCCAAATATATTTTGTATTTTCTTATATAATTAACGACGCTCAAACATTCCAATTCATTAATATGGTATTTTCTCTCCGTCGGAGATAACGTATTACTAGCATAAGAGACGATGTGCTTCTGGTCATTATCCCCCAATTGATATAATACTGCAGATAATCCTATTAAGGATGCGTCCGTCTGCAGTATGAACATTTTATTGAAATCTGGCCGGTGCAGTCCTAGAGGTTTATTCAATACTTCTTTTAGTAAAATAAAAGCTTCTTGGGCTTCCGGATTCCACTTGAAGCGCCAGTCTTTCGAGAGTAGTCGGGTCAAGGGCTTTGTAATTATTGCAACATTAGGGATATATTCACGTACCCAATTACATAGACCAAGGAAACTCTGAAGCTGGCGCCTTGTCGTAGGGGCCGGATAATTTTGTATCTGTAATATGTGTTTTTCTAATGGTTGAGTGGTGTTGGCATTTATTTGATGCCCGAGATAGGTTATGCTTGACGTGGCTACCACACATTTTTCCGGTGACACCTTTAAATTATGCAAACGCAGGCGTTCAAAGACGGCTCTCAGATGGTTTACATGCTGTTCTATATTTTCGCTGTAGATGATAATATCATCGAGATATACTTTGCAGAAATGATGCAAGTAGCCGGTCAATACGTCTCTTGCCATAAATTTTTGGAATGTACATGGAGCGGTCTTCAATCCGAAAGGCATCACGTTAAATCGGTAAGATGCTCCATCTAATGTTGTAAACGTAGAATAGTTTTTTGACGACTCCTCAAGAGGGATTTGCCAATATCCGCTCTTGAGGTCCAACACCGTAAATATGTTGGCGTTTCCTAGATCCTTTATACTCTCGTATATCTTTGGTAAGACGGATGCTTCGTCTTCCGTTACTTCATTTAAGTGACGATAATCAATGCAGAAGCGAGGCTTCTTGCCGGGCCTTTCAATTATAATGGGAGGCGAACTGTACTGAGCGGTACTCGGTTCTATGACCCCGGCTTTCAGCATCTCTTCAATTTGATCGTACATAACTTTTTTCTTAGAAGGAGACATGGGGTAGGGTTTGATATTGAACGGGCGGTCATCTTTAATTTTTATTTTATGTTTTGTTGTCACCGTGGTAGCTTGGGTAGGCACCGCGGTGAACAATTCAGCAAATTCCTCGAATAGAGGTTTTAAATTATCGTTTTCGATGATCAGTTCTTCGGGAAGCCGGCATTGCTTCCTTGCCTGATGTGCCGCTTGATTCCAGAAGACGGTTATTCGCTCTTCGGTGCCGACGTAGACACATTTACGTTGATAATCGAATACGACATTGTGAGCATATAAAAAGGGGGCTCCCAGAATGAGCTCTTCGTTTAAATTTTGAATGACCTGAAACGTGGTCTGAAAGGGTACATCTAGTACATTAACGTTTATGGTCGTAGTCCCGAGGGATTCTACTAAACCATCGCCACAAGCCATAACAAAAGTTTGGGGAGCTGTAAGTTGATCAATGTCGTTCAAAAATTTCGGTTGGATAATATTCCTTGTCGAACCTGTATCCAATAAAGCGTTAACCGCTCGATTATTAATTATAATCTTAATGCGAGGCAGAGGGAAAGCGTCGTTGGTTTGATTGATAGATTCTAATGGAGTGAATCGGTGGGGAGATAGGTTGACTTCTTGATCCTTAAACAGGTAATTAAGGTCAGGAAGGTCATCGAAGTTTTTTAATTTAAACTTCTTGCTTCGGAGCTTCCCCGAGGGTCGCTTCGAGCCTGCTGGGGCCTGGTAGGCGGGGCTGGTACAGTTCGGCCTGGGCCATCGCCTCTGACCCCCGCTTGGTTTCCCGTATTCATATTACGATAGGGATTGTTTGGGCATTCCGCATGAAAATGCCACTGCTCCGTTGGGCAATATCTGCAAGGGCGATACGGGACTCGGGAGTTCCTTACGTCTCCAGTACCCCTTCTCGGTATATCCCCTCTAGGCAGCGAGGAAATATTATTTGCAAAATGCACCCTTGGTGCTGGCGGATTATCTCTTCTTTGAGATCCATTGAATGGTGTCCTAGATGCACCAAAGGAACTGGAGGACGGCTTCGCTAATGCGGAGGGTTCCGTTCTCCAGTTACTGCTCGATTGCTGATTCCCTTGAGCTGAAGCGGTAGAGGTGGACGCTTCTCGGTCTTTGCTTTTCTTTGCATTTTGCAGAATCTCGAATTCTTTATTCTCATCCATGATTTTGGCCATTTGTTCGGTCATCGTCACTAGTGTATTTGTATCTAGTATGACGGCACTCTTTAGGAGCATTTTCATATCAGGTCTCAACTGATTGAAGATGGTAGCCGCCTTCATCGCCTCCGGCTTAAACGGATCGATCCTCTTGAAGAGGCATACCTTCCTTGAAATAAATACTGACGTATTTTCCTCGGCATCTTGTTTCTTGCCATATAAATTAGCTACTGCTTCGGTGAGTACTTCACCTGAATCATAACGGCTTCTGAACCGCTCGAGGAATAGAGGATACGTGGTAATTAGGGTTCGATATTGTTCGAACCATTTCTTAGCATCATCTTTGAGCTGTTCTGATATTTTATATAGTCGGTCGTTATCCTGCGTAATTCGTACTCGGACGAAAAATTCCTCCATTTGATAAATGAAGGTTTCAGGGTCTTCGTGTTCGAAGCCATGAAATTCCGCATTTGGATGCTTCGACCGATACTTATGCTCGTGCGTGGCTTCGCTTAGAGCTTTGGCAAGACCTGCTGCCATTTGGGCGAACACTTGTTCTGAGGAGGGCTGTATGACTCCTTCAGTGGTACTCGGGCCAACCCCCGAACTACCCAGTACATCCTCCGCGCACGGCCTCTCTAACCCTCTAGAGACGTTGTCCATCACAGATGTCGGCTCGTCGTAAAACTGGAAAGGCGTTGATTCATCCATATCCTTTCCAGAAAGCCCTGCTGACTAACAACGCCCCACGTTGGGCGCCATGTAGAAGAACGCACTACCGGGCGTCAAAATGACGCGACACCAATTTATTTCTCAGGGGGCGCCAGTCGCGTATTACCCCGTTCTTCTACCTCCCAGGCGGGTTCGAGATAAGATGACTTCGGTAGCCGAAAAGCGGGACCAAGGCTGCACTACCACAGATCGGAAACTACGCTCTCTCTGGACCCGAATTCCCTCGTTAGGGGTTTAGGCACCTCTTAATTTCCTGAATTTTTGCATAAAAAAATCCCAACCGAAGAATTTCTCTGCGGAGGGATTAGTTTTGGTACGCGAAAATCGCGTTTTGGTCCATTAATAACGGAATATATTTCTCAAAAAACGCATAAAAAAATCCCTATCGAACCTCCGTACAACAACCAGAAGGTCGAACGTTAATGCGAATTAACTCGACACATCCGGTTTTCTATACGAAAGTTCCAGGGATTATAGACCGTCAACAGGCCTCAAGATCAATTAAGAAACATTAGTTCAAAGAATCCGTTTATTTAACAGAATTGGTTATACAAAATTCTCAAGAAAGAATCGTGCCTTCCCCAATCAAGGTAGTGACTTTCAGACCATACAAGCGAGAGCGCTCGCGCTAACGATCGATTAGGTAGAAAAGATTCATACGTACCTTCTCAGAATCAAAATGCGAGCTTTTAGAATCATTTCAGACTCTGGGTAAATGAATAATTAAGGCTGACTGAAATTAACTTAAAAAAGTTTTACTAAATGAATTTAGTTTCGCTAGAGACTACCTAGCTTTAAAGTTCTTGTATCGTGGAAATTCACGTACTCAAACACATTCTGAGGACTTATTACTGCATAAGTTGAGTGGCGTTCGATCAGTCCACGACTTACTAACCCTTATCACAGTCGATTAATAATATCGATTTGGCAGCGTCTCACCTTCGAGCGACTATTAGGCAAAATTGAATTTTTGGATTTTTATGCACAAGGCGTTTTCCTCTATAACTTTGTCATTTGAAAAGCCCCGTTAGTGGCTTTTCTACCATCGCTTTGTCTGGACTACTCAACGCGCTCGACCAAATTGCGAGCCGCTGGGTCAATCCAAACTCCTTCCATGCGAGAAACCGGCCTTGTACATGTGCATTGATTTTTATCAATTTTTGCTTATCGGCACTACGCCGGCTTTGACAAAATCTTCTATTTTGCCTTTTGGATGCAGTGCATCGTTAAAATTTTATGCTCATACTTTAGAATTGTGCTTTCAATGATCGTACCTCAAAGGTCAATGTCTTTGGTTGAGGAATAAAAAATAAAAAATAATTTAAAGTATATTTTCGTGGTACTTTTTAAACTGACTTCGTGGTACTTTTGAAAAATCCATTTTAAGACCAATTTCAGCGTACTTTTGAAAAATCGATTTTCGAGCCAAATTTCAAGGTACTTTTGAAAAACTAATCTGCGGGTGGAATTTTGGCGTACTTTTGAAAAATCGATTTTCAAGCCAAATTTCAACGCAGTTTTGAAAAATTAGTCTGCAAGTGAAACTTTGGCGTACTTTCGATAAATCGATTCTTAGGCCAAATTTTGACGCCCTTCCAAAAATATTATTTTTCAAAGTCCAATTTATGGTACCTTTGAAAAAGTATATTATTCATAAATCTTTGTCATTATATACTTCTACTCTGATATTCTGAACCAAAAACATTTTTCCTAAGTGAAAATTCGATGTTTCTTCGAATTTTCACCTGGTCATTTCCAACGCCTTATAGAACCCAAAACGGTCCTTGTGGACTGATCTGCGCCTCTGCAGACTCCCAAAAATGTCTTTAAATGAAATTTTTGCCTAAGTCGAATTTTGATTATGTCTTCAACTTAGGACGATTTTGGAGAGTTCTACAACAGAAACACCGTCAACTTTGCTAATTATGTTTCTAAGTGGGAGAAATCTTGGAGCTCACCCGCCATCTTATGACGTAAATTAATTCATTAGGTTCTGAACTTGCCTTAATTGATGTTGAAGATCTGGTACATTCGGAGTAGAAGAGAGAGTTTCCCCAACATTTATACCATTAAACGGCAATTTCGTGTAGATATTCCGGGGTTATACAGAGAGCGGTTAAAATATGGAAAAAAATCACTATATTAAATAAAATAAATGTATTACCAGAAAATTGTACACTCAAAGAAATAGTATGGGTAAATTCAACCAAAAAAAAATGGTTAACTAACAATATCGTTAATTTTGTTAAACCAAACTATATCGATGGTATTTTTAAACAAGAGGTGATTGTTATTTTAATGAATAAAAAGTTAAGACTATTATTTTGTTCGTCTGACTATTATTTTGTTGAATTCTGTCAAATTAAACTAGATAATAGTATATTTTATTTTTAACTATTATCGAACTGTAATTCTAACCCAGTATTAGTTCGCTGTATTATTGTACTTGGTAGACAAACCAATATTATTGTCGTCTTCTAGAAGTTCTAAAAGAATTACCATAAAATTTGCTTGCTTACCGCGTAGTCTATTACAGAAATTATTCCCAGATGACGCCACATACAAATCACTGACAATAATCAATCATGCATTATCTTATACTCCTATGAATTTATAGAAAATTAATAACATGATTGCAATGTTCAAATTCTCTCAGGGATCATCGATATATTTGGATGGATCTTATAAACGATCTCTAATCTTTGGTTTGGGTGGTTTGATGTCTCAATACTGAGATTTTGGCTAACCAAAAAAAACTTCATCATACAATAAAGTGTAGATCAACCTAAAAATTAATTGGTGAACAAAAAACAAAGTCGTTGTACTATTTAATTGTAGACCAAATTGAAAATGGTTAGTGACCATAAAAAAATGTCATTGTACTATTTAATTTGCTACAAGAAGATATGATTATTAAACTACTATTTGTTTACGAAAACAAATAAAGTTGTATCCCTCAAGTTCAAAGTATTTCCGTAATAACGCACTTGTTTCATATAAATACACTGGACTACATATACTAATTTCTGTTTTTTTTTCTTTAGGGGTTTCCCAAGACATGTCAACGATATCCCAAGAGAAAACGACGAACGCAAGCAGCTCGGGTCTCTCGGTCACAAATTCAGATGTGAGTGATTGTGAAAGCGACATCGACATTGTCGGGGATACAAAACAATTAGGATATACTTTCAAAGGTGCTTAGTGTGATCAGTATTTTCAATAGCTCATACCTACTAAAACTTGGATTCGTCCAAAAGTTTTTGTAGGTATATTTTTTGTTAATTTTTTTTTTGTTAATTATTGTCTTTATACTTTTAATACAGTAACAGTTCTAAATTCGGAATAATGTCATATGAACTAGATTTCGTTTATTTGTGGCAACTTAATAGTAAATGCATAAAAGAGGATAAATCTAATTACAATAAAGAACTGCTTTTTAATATTCCAAAATAAGTATATTGATACTTTACAGATGTTTCGGCTTAATAGACCTTTCTCAAGAGTAAACACAAAGATTACTAAAGCTAGAGAACAAAATTCTACTAAATTCAGAAAATTGCAGGTAAAAGGACCGGGCCTGAATAAATAATTAATGAAGAGTTCATAGTACTGAGTCTATTAAAGGGATATTAGGAAATTTAGTTGGTCATTAGCGGTACAGCGATTATTTCTAATGGGTTTTTTAATTTTTAATTGCTCTAAACAAAATGGAAGCTAAACTAAAGGGAAACGTTTAGATCTCGAGCAATTAGAAATTAAAAAAACCCTTAGAAATAATCGCTGTACCGCTAATGACCAACTAGGAGTATATAGATGACGCCCAAATGTTTATATGGCGAAGCATTTAGTTTAAAATAAATGTTAAATATCTCAGAAATTGTGGCACTTACGTCAAAAATTCTAATGACCAAAATGAAAGACTGTTAATTAGGCTCCCAAACGATTTTTACGATTTGTATAGCATAAAAAAGCAATGTCAATGCCATAACTTTTAAGACAGAAACAATGCACTTCACATTTTATTAATAAAAAGTCACCATTTTGTTAACGTAACATATATCATGACAATTTTTTCGTCCGTTTACAACACTTGCATTAGAAAAAAAATGTATTTTAAACTTTAATGGGATTTTCGAAATAACAAAATTTTTGTTTCTTTGCAAATAGTTTAATAAATATTAGTTTTAGTGAGGAAAAATGGTGGACGTCGAAAATAAATCTTATAAACTGAGAATATACTTACGTAGAATTAATGGTTCTGAAGATATTTAAGTTTATAGATGGCATCGGAAATGTTGAATATCTTTGAAACTACCCACACTGCACAGAAATATTCTAAGAAGGTGCACAGAATGTTTGCTCGGAACGTTTCAATATTCTGAGAATATTCTCACAACATGAAAATCATTACCATAGAATGTGCCTTGCACATTACAAAGTGGAGTCTTTTAAATGTTCCTAGAACATTTCAGGTATGTTTTCCCAGATAGCAAAGGCACGTGAAAATGACGTGACTAGTACAGTAGTCTACTTGATAAAAATGAAGTAATTAATGCATAAATAAGTATTGTCCTATTAATTTGTTTGTTAGCCATCCGTATATTTTATTTACATTAACATTTCTAATTAATTATCTAATATTGTTTACCATCACTCCAATTTTTTTCTCACAAGGGTTGCCTACAAATTATATTGTATTAAATTATTAAATTCATTTTATTTTACTTACCTTTACCAATTGCCGTCGGTAGGGGTCGAACCGCTGTACGTCCAACCTTCTGATTTGAAGTCAACGGTTTAACTCACTCGGCCACTGAAGTTACACATGCTACTACCTACTTAAAGACTATAATTATAGTTGAAATCCGAAACAATTTTTTTTCTGATCTCAAATTTGATGAGCGTTGGGGGGGGAGTCAGGAGTCAACTGTTTTAAGATTTTATAGTTGAGGTACTTATACAAACCTAGGAAACGTGTTGGAGAAAAAACGGTAAAGATATAATATCATCATCTACAATATTTAATAGTCTAAACAGACCTAAAATTGGAAAAAATATATTCGTATATCGGTTTTATAAGCAATTATTACCCTTAAAAAAACAAAAAAATTTTCGCACTTATTTTAACAAAAAAAAACGGGCTGAGTAAGGGTCGAACCACAAACAAACAACAAAACAGATTTTATTCTTATGTTTAGTACAACTATGTGCCTTGCCGGATCCTGACCCGGAGCCAACCAAACAACCACGGCACGTGGTGCTGTGGTGAATGTAAGATGGGACGGGGCAGGTCCGGTTCGGCTTAACAGTTAACGGAGGGGGGGAGGGATTAGCTCTCCTGTTTGTTATAAACAAACCTAAAAACTAATAATAATGTCAAAAATTGCTGTCTACGCAGAGACCTAAAACTAATTAAAAATAACACAACACTTGGCAAAGCACTAGTGTTGTGTTATTTTTAATTAGTTTTAGGTCTCTGCGTAGACAGCAATTTTTAATATTATTATTAGTTTTTAAGTTTGTTTATAACAAACAGGAGAGCTAATCCCCCCCGCCTTAACTGACTCAACCACTAACCTCTTGTGAATATTTATTTAAAGACTTTATAGTTGGAACACGAAACGGCTAGATTTTGCTTTTTAATACATTTTAATCTGATTTTATTATTAAAAGAGCTCGACATCTGCACAAATAAATTGTCGAATCTTTGCAAACTCTTTCGAATATAAATTATTTTGGATATAATTAGTAGTGTATTAGTCATTATTCTTTTCGTAGTTGTTCATGATCCTCTTAGTCGTAGAAGTTTTTTATTACAAAAAAAGACATATAAATTAAGGTATCATTATTTCTGAGAAACAATAAATAGGTACTTAAATAAATATTTGTATTTAGTATACCAAAATAATTATAATAATAGTTAAAAATAATAACCACTGTTATATAGGTATCGCACCAAAATTTTTTTGTGGAACGTACCACGAACGTTCTTTTAAAATATTACAGAAATATTTGATCAAAAATGTTTCATGAATATTCCAAACTAGATAAAAATATTTATGGAGGTTCTAGGAATATTTCAGGTAAATATTCTGTTTACAGAATATTGTCACTTAATGAGAATATTCTGAAAATATTCTGTGCTGTGTGGGTATGCCCCTCCATCAAAAATTCTAAGGAATATAATTAAGATAAATAACATATCTTTAAAATCATTTTGTTTGTTTCTGTTTCATGAAAATAAATAAATTATGGCCGAAACAACGTGCGTTTTCACATTTTTTTTAACAAAATGTCACCATTTTGTTATTGTAATTTTTCAGTAATTAATTTTCTTTTAAAATACTGTTTTTCGTTAATATGCAGTAACACCTAGATGCTTAATTTTCATTGACTACTTAAAACACTTGCTTAAAAAAAATTCCATCCGCCATACTGGAGCTACCGTTTTGAATTTTTTAATTTTGACGCCAGATTCATAATCAGCGATCCCAAAAACATAAATATCTTTCGTTTCAAAAATAAATCAGTAACACTTTTTCAAATATTAAATATCTAAATTTAGGGGTAGTTTTCACCCCTTGAAGAAAGAAAACTAAGATAACGCCTTCTATTATAATAATAACCCATATAGAAAAATGATTATTGCATATGAGATTATTCCTAAATTTATATTTTTTCTACCCCTAGTAATCCAGTAACTTTGTCATCAAAAAATCAGGTATGGCTGCTTTTTTAATATGTTGAATTATAGGATTAAAAAGTAATGTTAAATTCAAGTTTACGACCTCGGCAGACCTCCGGATCTTGGTCAAAAATCCAAAAAACTGCGAGATTTTTGTTTTTTTTTCAGTTTTTGTCGATTTTGACACCTAAGGCCTACTTTTTCGGTAAAAACATTTTAGTATTTTTTAAAAGTAAATTAAATTTGCTACAAATTGGTACCAGAGCGGACTCTGTAGATCAAATAGTATCCAAGATACAGCTGTTCAAAGTTTTGCAAAATTTTCATTTTTCGACATTACCTAGAGGTAAAAAATATGCAAAACTTTGGAATAATGTCATAATGAATGGATTTCGTTCATTTTTGGCAGTACATTAGTAAATGCTTCACAAAAAGTTTCTATATTGTGCGGAGGCTTGCTAATTTATAGGGGGTGGATGCCACCCCCTGCACTTAAAAACTATATATATTTATTGGAGCTGAAGTAGAATCAAATTTTAAGAAGAAAAGGTTCTATGCAATTTTTCACATAAATTGATAGTTTTTAAGTTATAACGACTTCAAAATTGCGATTTTAGCTTAAAAAAAAGTTATTTCCAAACGGCTTTCCTCAGTATCTCGAAAAGTATTACTTTATCGAAAAAATGTTACAGGCCAATTATAGAAAGTACAAACTGGGAATTAATTATATTTTTTGTTTATTGATCTAGGATTAATAATTTCGGAGATATTTAAGTTTACATTTAGCATCCAAGTGTCCATAAGATAATTATTTAGAGTGAGAGTTAAATATCTCAGAAACTGTGGCACCTACGCCAAGGATGCTAATAAGTAGAATAATAGATTATTAATTAAGCTTTCAACTGTTTTTTTTATTTGTTTCTGTAGCATAAAAAACAAAGAAGTTATGACCGAAGCAATGTGCGTCTACACATTTTTTTAATAACAACGTCGCCATTTTGTTACTGTAATTAGCCAGTAATTAAAAAAAAGGAATTTCAAACACTGTTTCTCATTAATATATAGCATGACGTAGTTGCTCAAATTTTTTGGTTTGTATGCAGCACTTGCTTTAGAAAAAAATACAGTTTAAACTATAAAGGTATTTTCGATAAAACGTATTTTTTTTTCTTTTTCCAAATATCTGAATAAATGTTAGTTTTATTGAAAAATGGGTAGAGGCCATAAATAAAGCTCATAAACCGATAATGAATTTCGCTTGTTTATTTATTTACATAGATTTAATAGTTTCGAAGATATGAAAGTTTACAAATGGCGTCCGAACGTTTATAAGACGAAAAATGCAGTTTAAATGTTAAATATCTCAGAAATTGTGACACCTACGTCACGCATGCTAAGAAATGAAATTAAAGACAATTAATTGCGCTTTCAAATTATTTTTTACTCGTTCCTGTAGCATAAAAAATAAAGAAGTTATAACGGAAAAATATGCTTATTTATATTTTTTTATATAAAAAGGTCGCCATTTTGTTACTCTGATTAGCCAGTAATTTAAAAAAATTATCTCAAATATAGTTTTTCGTTAATATGTAGCATTACCTAGATGCTCAAATTTTTTTGCTCATTTAAAGCACTTGCTTTAGAAAAAATGCATTTTAAACTTTAAAGGTAATTTCGAAACACTTGGATACCAAATATAATCTTAAATATCTTCGAAATTATTAATCCTACATTAATAAACAGAAAATATAACTAATTCCCAGTTTGTACTTTCTGTAATTGGTCTGTAACATTTTTTCGATAAAGTAATACTTTTCCAGATAATTGACGAAAGCCGTTTGGAAATACCTTTTTGTAAAAGCTAAAATCGTAATTTTGAAGTCGTTATAACTTAATAACTATCAATTTATGTGAAAAATTGCATAGAACCTTTTCTTCTTAAAATTTAATTCTATTTCAGCTTCAATAAATATATATATTTTTTAAGTGCCACCCCCTGAGAAGGGGTGGCATCCACCCCCTATAAATTAGCAAGCCCCCGCACAATATAGAAACTTTTCTGTGAAGTATTTACTATTATACTGCCAAAAATGAACGAAATCCGTTCAATATGACATTATTCCGAAGTTAAAACCTCTAGTTACTGAACTATTACATTTTTGTCCATATCAAATATTTTCTTCGACTATTTGAATGATAGGTGGAGTATTAAAACAACTATTTTCGCTGCACTGTAGACATGCCACACTACAATATAAGCCACTCTTCCGACATCCACAAGCAGCTCCACATCCCTTTTTGCAATTGCAAAATAACATTTGAAGTAGATTATCCGGAGCCGGCAGTTGATTCATTGTTATTGAACATGTTATTGGAGTACTTCCATCCCCAATTTTCAATATCTACGTCGTTTATTAGCCATATTTGGATTTGCAGGTACACTCTCTTTAGGTGTTCAAATGCTGCATCAGTTGTAGGAGGTAATGACGACAAAAGGACACTTGTATTTTTGGCCGTTGCTTTTATGAAAGAATTGAATCTCAACATATTCAAATCTTTAATTTTTGCAGGATTTTTATTGGCCATTTGCAACGATGTAATAACATGCCTCCATCAATGACGTAATGAACATTGTCTAGACTTTTTAAATTATTGGAAATTTCCGGGAATAACTCGTAAAAAGTTGATTTTTTTTGTCTTTCGCAGTTCGCCATTTTCAAATAGAGCAAGCGGATATGGTGCGAGTTCATAATTCATGTAATTTTTAAGCTTTTCATCGTTTTTTTTTAAATACAAATACGTTGCAGCAATGAATCAACAGGAATCACGTCGTGAATTTTAATTTTGTTATTTTTTGCCAATAAAGGATTTATTATATCTTTCCTTGACAATTTCAATTCGCGAAAATTTTTTCCCTCTGTTTTCTTCATTACATTTAAATTTTTTTCAAAAGCATCGTAATTTGTATCTTTATCTCCAGTAATTCCGGTAGCATTGGACATAACTGCATCTGTATCAGGAAAAGGGCTCTTTTGCTTGAAGAAGTCCACCAATCTTTTTACATCGACATCATCCCTTTCTATTCTAGCATCTGTCGAATCACTATGTTGATGACTTTTCTTGAACGATATATCACAAAAATGTTCTATGCCTTCAATAATATCTTGGTTATAACGGACAACTCACTTGATTTTTGCAATTAAAAATCTAGAACTACGTCCGTAAAGTTGTACATTGCAGCTGTCGCTGTCGTTCTCCCCTCCACGTTTTACTACCTCATTAAGGTCCCTACGACCCTTATTACACTCAGGTATCTTTGAAAGATATTGTTCTATGTATATTTAGGTGAAATTCAACGAATATATAAAAAAAATATTACTTAAAATAAAATTATATGCTAAAATATTAATTTTGTATAGTTTTTTGTTCAAATAATGATAAAATCAAAAGCACAAAAAAATTTTTGGTCAACTTTGAAATTTATAGTATAAAAAACAAAATCCCACCTCGACCATATAAATTCATTCACTGTAACAGAAGTCCGAGGTCAAAACCCCCAGGCGCTCCACTAGTAGTATTTCACAGATTTTTAAGTTAGAAATTGAATAGAAATTAAAATTTTAATTTTTCGACATTTTTAACAATTTCTAACTTAAAAATCTGTGAAATACTACCATACTACTACCATAAAAATGTCGAAAAACGAAAATTTTGCAAAATTTTGAACAGCTATATCTCGGATACTATTTGATCTACAGAGTCCGCTCTGGTACCAATTTGTAGCAAATTTAATCTACTTTTAAAAAATACTAAAATGTTTTTACCGAAAAAGTAGGCCTTAGGTGTCAAAATCGACAAAAACTGAAAAAAAAACAAAAATCTCGCAGTTTTTTGGATTTTTGACCCAGATCCGGAGGTCTACCGAGGTCGTAAACTTTAATTTAACATTACTTTTTAATCCTATACAACATATTAAAAAAGCAGCCATACCTGATTTAATGTCAAGTAGAATGTATAAAGTTACTGTACTGTAGGTAACTGTACTACTTTTGTTTTTATATAATTAATTTAAAATGATTTTTAAATTTTTGTTGCTGTTGTTTAAATTTGTTATTATTACCTGATTGTGTGTATAGTGTAAATAATTTTTATTATTAGGTAAAGTATTTATAAGTATTGCATATTTAGAATAGTTTAATGGAGTCAAACTTTATTTTTTTAAATTGTCATGGAATAGAAATTTGATTCTTGTTTTATTCCGAAACTTGTTCTTAGTATCGCGAGTAATAAGGGAAATATTTTGGAATAAAAAGCAAATTATGCTACAAAATTTGATTTTTTCGAAGTTTTCAAATATCTTTGGATGTACGACTTGTATGTTTATAATAAAATTTCAAGGCAAACGGTACATTAGAATTACTTTGTAACGATTATTTTACTTGCAACGAAAACCATCAAATTTGACCCTTTACCAACATTTGACTGTAATAATTAAGATAATTGTGCCATACATTTTCATGAAACCTTGTCGAAAAAATACTTCAAACTGAATTTCATACCATTCCTAACGTGCAGACATACGTTTAAAAAACGTTAAAAGATGAGTGAAAACCACACGTTGTTATAGGGTTTTTAAAAACGCGTTGATTCAATGAAAAATAACGCGCCAAAAGACGTTTTAATTAACCGAATGTAGATGTTATACATCGTAGATAACGATTAAATAACATTAAAAAATCCATATATGTTCGCTAATTTTCAACGTTTACGAAATGAAAGTAAACGTAGAATAAAGGTTTAAATAGCGTTAAATATTCAAAATTTATGTACATTAATTAAACGAAATTAGGCAGGCTCTGGGAGGTGACCATTTTCCAATTAGAGTTGGGTAGTACTCGTATGATTCGTATCATTGGTACGAATCCTTTCAGTGGTACGAATGGTACGAATCCCACAAAAATAAAGGATTCGTACATTTCGTATCGCCGATACGATTGATACATTTCGTATCACCGATACGATTGGTACGAATATGGAATTTCGGTACCGGCATTGCGATGCGATACTGGGCCAGCTGTATAAGGTTAAACTTTAAACGTGGATGGGGACCGCGCATTTAAACTGGAGATTTCAGGTTTTAAAATACTCATAATCTCAAAATTGAAAAAAATCTCTGTTTTTATACGTAATATGATACAAATATGTATATAATATGGTTAAATAAACGCTATCTATCTTTTTACTGATGTCTAATGACGACGACGAAATTATTAATGAACTAGAACATGGGCGCAGCCAGGGGGAGAGCCATGCCCCCCCCCCCCCCCCCAAGCCGTCTTCCATGAGCCAAAAAATAAAGAAGCAGTACATTATCTCTTGAAATAAATATTTTGTAATTAATGCCAATATTATCTAATAGAGGAATCTACATACACATCCGTTTTCAACCATTTTCTGATAAATTTTCCTCATCCTCTGGGGAGGCCGGTTCTATTGCCCCCCCCAGATGAATTTTCTGGCTGCGCCACTGAAATAGAAGGTGCTCGAAGTCCTAAAAGTTTACACTGTATGGTTAATATAACATTATAATACTCTGGCCCTAACTAACACCACATATAATATTCTATAATCTATGCTGAACAGTGTGGAGTGGAAGTGTGGGTACGAATAGTACGAATGATACGAATCAGTACATGATACTGTTTCGTATCATGGAATCAGTGGTACGAAACATACGAATAGTACGAATGATACGAATCAGTACATGATACTGTTTAGTATCATGGAATCAGTGGTACGAAGTGGTACGAATCGTACGAATCTCTCGATACGAATCTTTTCTTGATACGGATTCATTTGGTACGAATCCTTAAAAAGAGTCGAATCGCCCAACTCTATTTCCAATATATGATAGGTTACGGGATGAGCCGTGTAGATGAATGGACAATTAATACGTTAAGCACCCACTGGTTTTATCATGAAACCAGTGGAAGCAGAATTTTTATGTTATTTCAGCCCAGCTACATAATAATGATCTTTAACCTGATCGTTATAAGATCCATCCATATAAATCGATGTCCCCTGAAAGAACTTGAACATTGCAAACTGTGTTATTTATTTTCTATAAATTCATAAGAGTATAAAATAAAGCATGACTAATTATAGTCAGTGGTTTGTATGTGGCGCCATCTAGTAATAATTTCTGTAACAACTGCGTGGTAATCAAGAAAATTTTATGCATTTTACGCATCAGTTGTAAAATAACCTTATATAAAAACATTTTTTTCATTTAAATATATCATATTTGCTATATTAGATTAATGTAATAAAAAACGTTTAATTTTCTCGTTCCACAAACTTTACATTTAGCGGGATTTTAGTTACGTCATTTTTTCATTTTAGACGAACTTGTACATAACCACGTAGTTTGTTGCAGAAATTATTTCTAGATGGCGCCACATACAAACCACTGACAATAATCAGTCACTCTTTATCTTATGCTCTAATGAATTTATAGAAAATAGCTAATATAAATTGCAATGTTTTTTTTTTAACTATTTAACGTCGGCCTATTTCCGCTACCAGGGCCTATCACCGACGCCAGGAGACGAGCTACCCCCAACCTGGAATTTTTGCTGAACCTCTTCCCTTAAGAAGAGTAGGGATCTTTTACTTGCCTAACATTTACTAGACAAGGGACCGCCTACTTTACATCCCCTCCGAAGGATGGTATATCCTCTACGTAATCCTCGTCTGAAATTACGTAACTTCCGCGTATACACGCGGAAGTTACGTAATTAATTATAAATAGTAAAATAGTAAGTAAGTATGGATGGATACTGATTACTACATAAATCGGTTCGAATTTTATCTAATATTTATTTTTTGTGCAGCCGTACGTGAAGTGAGTATTTCGCGTTCTCAAAACAGTCGGTGAAATTCAATTTCACGGCCGTTACCCTTAGTAACGGCCGAAAAACTAAAAGTCACTTTCATAATAATTGACGTTTAAGTCACTATATATGATAAAATTGATATTTCTAAAATATGACAAACAAAAATTGTTATATCTTAATAAACAGAATTAGTACATATTTATTTCCAAATTCACAACTAATACATAAATTATTTCATTTTTACGATTATTCGAGAAGTGTCAAGTATACATTCAAAATACCGTTTCCATAGAAACGCTCTGACGTTAAGGCCACCGCGTTTATTTAGCAAAATATAGCATAAACAGTGGTGTCATTTTCACCATCTATACTAACTATAATTTACGGTTGTACAAAAAATAGTGTTTACACCATGGCCGCGAAATTTTTTAGCGTCCTCGAGATTATCTTGCCTCGGCCGCAAGCGGCCTCGGCGACAATTTTTCTCTAAAAATAACTATTAGAAACGTAGGTTAGTAATGAGGTTCGTTCACTTATCGTTTAATATACAATATGAGTTAACATTTAATTTATTTGTGAGAGTGATGAGTGATGTGACTACTTCAATAACTGTTTAACATTCGGTTATTTTTCACTTGAGTACTCGTTGACAATAACCGAGTAATGCAGGTTATTTCAATAACCGGATAATCGGTTATTTTTCACTCGAGTGATCCCATCATTACCTGTAACCCATCATACATCGGAAAATGGACACCTCCTAGAACCCTAAACACGTAAATAGAAAAGTTGTAGAGAATTACATTTTCAATCGAAATGGCACCTTCAGAAGTCAAAAAAATTTTTTTTTACAAAAATACGTCCAAAAACAAAACAAAAAAACACGAAAAAATGCAATTTTTTCTTTTTTTTTTATTTTAGCCTGTACCTTTTTTTCGGGTACATTTAGGCATAGACATTGCTGCATAAAGCTGACGTTTTACCCGTTAAAATGAGATTTTGTAAAAAAATTTACGATTAATAGTGACCGAGATATAGCGTTTCAAAATTTGCAACTTTTAACTTTTTTTGCTAATTGTTACTATTTTTTTTTTTTTCATTTCGTCCTGTAACTTTTTTCTGAGTGAATTTAGGTATACATATTATTATATTAAAGTGAAAGCTGACTTTACGCCCGTTGAAATGGTGGCTGGTAAAATTTCTACGACAAATAGAAACTTAGATACAGCGTTTCGAAGATTGTCACTTTTATTAACTTTTTTCTAATTTTACTTCCACGTCCAGTGGAAGTATAGTAACGACAAAAAAATTTTAAAAAATTTTTATTGTCCAAATAGGCTTAAAATGTCATGAAACGTCGAGATTTTAAGTTTGAGCGAAAAAAATTTCTGTCTGTCTGTCGGTCTGTCTGTCTGTCTGTAACTTTTTTTTGTGCGCACGTTTACTCTAGAACCGTTTAAGATATTGACTTGAAATTTAGTACACATATGTAGTTTAAAGAGATCTAGAACTAGATTATATTTTCATCTTGTTCCGTCGAAGGGTTGGGGTGTAAATTGGGGTAAATTTGGGGTAAATGGGTAAATCAAGCCGGTAAAAGTCCACGAAATTGGTATTTAGTATATACAAGAGAAGCTAAGGTCTCAAAAAAAAATTTGGCATTAGCCACCCCCTATTACCATCCCCACCATCCTTATTAAAGAGGATGAAAAAAAATTGTGATTTAGCGTATGTACAGGAACCAGAAACCTCAAAATATTTTTTTACTTCATCCACCCCCCCCCCCACTTCCACCCCCCCCTATCACCACCCCCACCCCGCTACCGATGTGGAGTATCGTTGTATGGGTTTTTGGGGTAGAAGATTTCAAATATTATATTATTAAAGTTCCATAAACAATTATTTTCACATACAAAGTTTTTTAGTTGTGAGTGACTTGGATAGAGAATCTGGATGTGGAAGTAGTGATTCCTTGGGCAGCGGTTTTACGTTCTTTTTTAAATTTCGGCCTATAACTTATTTATCAAATACTAGTACCTAGTACCAATTTTGACAAATAAACCTCCTGCACCACAAGTTTTGCTGGAAAAAATTGCCTGTAAATGCACCAAAGGATGTAGAGGAAACTGCGGCTGCAGGAAATTGCAAAGAATGTATGGGAATAAACTGTGAAAACGCTGATGTACCTGAAATAACGGAAGACGATGTTCACGTAGATGCCGATGAAGAAATCGACTTTGATTTTGAAAATATGTTAAATCCAGCATTTGTATAATTTCATAAATAATGTACAATTAGAAACATAAATAATGTATAACAGGTATACAATTATAAATAAATGTAATCTAATCTTTTCTAAGTTGTTATTTAAACAAACAAAAAAATCACGTGATATAAAGTTCGGAAGTGGAAAAATGTAAAAAGTTATTTTTTAAGTACAGTAATCTACTATATCTAGACTGTATTTTGGTTACTTTTGATCAGGCGCGTGCTGGGACGATTTTGGGCCCCGGGAAAATAACTTAGAAAGGGCCCCAAAATTAAAAATTAATGAGCGGGGGGAGAAAATCTGGGGCCATTTCGAGGCACTTTGTGAGAGCCCACCGGGAAACTCCCGGTATGCCGGTGGGCCAGCACGCGCCTGCTATTGATCACATAAACTTCTATTGCAGATCATTTAAACAAGAATGCTGTGAATACATTCAATGTAGCAATATCTGTACTTAAAGTATTTGATAAATGATAAATATTAATAATTTAATTTGACAATTTAAAAAAGAACGTAAAAATTAGAAAAAAGTTAATAAAAGTAATCTTCGAAACGCTGTATCTAGGTTTCTATTTGTCGTAGAGACATTTACCAGCCACCATTTGAACGGGTGTAAAGTCAGCTTTCACTTTAGTATATTAATGTGTATACCTAAATTCACTCAAAAAAAGTTACAGGACGAAATTTGAAAAAAAAATAGTATAAATTAGCAAAAAAGTTAAAAGTTGCAAACTTTGAAACGCTATATCTCGGTCACTATTAATCGTAAAAAATTTTACAAAACCTTATTTTAACGGGTAAAATGCCAGCTTTATTTTTATGCAGCAATGTCTATACCTAAATGTACCCGAAAAAAGTTACAGGCTAAAATAAAAAAAATAATAAAAAATTGCATTTTTTCGTGTTTTTTTTTGTTTTGTTTTTTGGACGTATTTTTGTAAAAAAAAAATTGACTTTTGAAGGTGCCATTTCGATAGGAAATTTAATTCTGTACAACTTTTCTATTTACGTGTTTATAGGAAAAAAATGCATAGTTTTCGAGCAAAACTCAAAAGTGTGACAAGTGGACCTGTTTACTTTGATCTAAATGGTAGCACTCCGCGATTTTCTCATATTTTGGGGTCAATTGAACATAAGAAACAATAAAAACCCTTTAACGTTTTAGTTCCTTTCTACAGTACGTAGACAATAGACTATTATTTCAATCAACCAATAATAGCTTATATATGGTCCGATGAACATCGCTAAATGACGTCAATTTGACGGTACAAAATAACGTCATTTCAACGTCGCTCTGCTTAACATTCCTGAGGTCAAAATGACGTCCAAAGTGACCCAAAAATGACGTCATAATGAGGTCAGTCTACTACCTGGGATGGTCTGCTCGTTCCCCTCAAACCCCCAAGCAGCGTGACAACCGAGAAGCTAGCTTAGTGGGGCGAGTTCAGACGCATCACAGTCGTCACACAAATTCGCGTATCAAGAAACTTAAAGTAAAGTGTGGATTGGGTGTGACGTGAAAGAAAGCTGCGCCAAAATGATGTATGTATTTTTTTTTGGGGGGGGGCAAGTGGAACACTGCATTTTCTTAATAAATTCAAAATGACGGATGTTTCTATTTTCTTAATTGACTATTAAAGGGGAGTAATGCATTTACTATCACACCCTTTATATATATAGTTATCTTCAATTGTTGTTAAAGGATCATATTTGACGATTTTAATTTTTTGGCAAGTCGACAGATTGATACAAAGTATTTTTTCTACAACTGCCTCCGAAAACGACATATAACACATGACTTGAAACTGTCTTTTTTCACACGGTGTGTGTAAAAATCTAAAAAACACAATACTGTCATGTTTTTCACACAGCCCTCTCGAAAACAGAACTAACTAACTTTTATTTGTATTTTTTGAAGTAGGCTAGCCTATTTAGGTTCATAGTAACCGACTTATTTAACTAAATATGAGTTTTGAAGTCTTCAAACCACATCACTTTTAAAGAAGTTGATTAAAAATGGTTGATCTCTTTACTTATGAAATTGTTTGTTTTCTTTGAAGTCGTACAAAAAGTATTTTAAACAACACGTTTGAAAACATCTTTGCACACTCATTCGACCTATGGAACGAGCCGAAGGCAAACTGTCTCACTCGTGTGAAAAGATTCGTTTTCGAAATGTTTAAAATACTATTTATAAGTACCAGTTTTGTTTTCTTTATTTCTCTTATTTACAGTAGTTTCCATATTTCCCACATTTTCCAATTTCGCATTTTACACCAAAACACATCTCAAGTATAATATTCTCATTCCAAGACTGTTTATTACTGTATATATGAAATTTGTACATAATTTGACGCCGGGATGGACAGGACAGGGCGATTTTACCTAACACATAAAGAGAACTTTTTCCAACAAATGAAAGTTGTGAACAAAAATCGGCATACAACAAAACGCTAAAACGATCACTTTTTATTATTGCACATCAATTTAAATGTAATATCGTTTTCTTTTTTTCAATGGTTTTATAATACTTGAAAATCTGTATATTATGTATGTATGTAGGTATGTATCAAATTTACCCACTTCCCGTTACCCAATCGAGCTGAAATTTTGCATACCCGCGTAGTTAAATAATAAATAATTTCAATACTAATTGTACATGACTTTCATTTGCTGTAAAAAGTTCTCTTTATGTGTTAGATAAAATCGCCTCATGGAGTTCTATAGCTGATAAACATTTGAAATGAATTCGACCACAAATAAAAATGATAGAGGGAAAGTGAAACAAATTTTTTTTTTTTTTGAAAATATTCAGATTTTTACAAAATTTTACAGGGGGCATATCTAGTGATTCTGAACAACTTTCAGTAACAAAATTTTTGTCTGTCTCTAAGCTTACTATGATTTCTCACAGTAGGCTAACGTTTTAGATCTAGGTGACATTTATGTGTTGAATAAAATCGTCTTATGGAGTTGTCTAGCTGATAAAAATTTGAATTGGGCCACAAATAAAAAAGATACAGGGGTGTCTTCACGAGAAGTGAAACACACTGTATAACAAAATTTGAACATTTGATGAAATTACTAAAATTTAAACTTTTAATCAACATGTTTATATGAGCAGATGACGTATTATCCACCGCCATTTTATCAGCTGACTATGATTTTTTATCACTATTTAACATTATTAAACAACATATTAAATTTCAACTGTGTTTGTATGTAACAACTCCTTCCACCGTTTCTTGAGCAGCTGACCGTCATTTGGTGTATGTGTACGTAATAAACTATTATATAAATGAAAACCAGCCTTAATGAAATGACTAGCTCCAAAAGGTCGCTGCCTCCCGGACTATAATTAATACAAATAAAATATAGACAAGGTTAGGAATGCAAGATGTTAAATAATATTTTTTTAAAATTAGATATAGGAGAAATTGATTTTTGTCACCCTAAATGGTCAAGTTGCCGTATGTGTGGCGTACAGAATTTTTTTTGGTCAAACTTAAAATCTCGACGTTTCATGACATTCTAAGCCTTTTCGGTCAAAATAAAAACGGCCGCCTTCGAGGGGCGCAAAATTTGATTCAATGACGCTCTCTATTCTACAATACTAGACCAGCATCCAACGAGGTGCACCAAAACTAAAAATGTCAAAGGCACAATGTACTCTAGTTCTAGCTCTGGATCCTGTACTCGTAAATCAAAAGTTTTATTATTTTGTTGTAAACTAACAAAACTGAAGTATACTCTCAGAATAAATTGACCTTATCTTAATGAAGCTATTTTACATTAAACCAACTCTGACATAATATATAGAAATTCTGGTTAGCCTAATGTGAAGAAAAATTGTATAATTCACGAAAGGATATGAGTTTAGTGGAAAAGAGACACCAACTTTCTTCATTTAAACATGAATAGCCCTCCAGTGGCGTAGCTAAGAGGGGGCTAGGTGGCACTTTCCCCCTCCCCACTGTGTAAAGCACCTACAACACAACTTTTTTTATGCCACAACTGTAATCGACTGCTACTGACTCTATCGAGCACAATTTTGAGAGTCCTGCGAGGAATTTCTCGCTTGCCTGTCCAGTCCATCCCTGTTTAACGCTGCTAATATTTAGATAGGGAAATACAGGGTTTAATTTATTTGTAAAAAAAATAGGTATATTTATTCATGTATATTCAGTACCCCAATATATTTAGTAATAATTAATAAACCAATTGTTGTAAATATTTTTATTTCCTAACCTTACTTTCTTTCTGAATTTGACTGCATTTTTGATCATCGTATAGTCGAGTAAACTTGAGCTTGGCGTATGTATGAATTGGTAACAATGTACGGATTGATATGCGATGCGCACAGAGTGATTGCAATGACGCAGAAAGAAACTAGTCCCGTATAGGCCAGGCCAGATAAGTGCCAGAATTAAAAAAATAATAATAATAATTCGTTACAGCAAACTGATAACAGAATATTTTAGAACATATCACAACTAAAGAAGGAAAAATAATCCGAACCACCTGCGGTTATCTGGGGTAAAATAGGGTGGGTTTTTAGGGGTGAAAAAGAGTTTTTTGCGATTTATGGCTTAACTACGCATCCTATCAAAAACAGTTAAATATAAAAGTTGTAGGTAATAAAAATATCTACAACTTGTGTGGAAAGCATTTTGATCCTAACCTCAAAATTTGTCGAGATAGACGCAAAAAACCTCCTTTTCAGTTTTTTATTTCTTTCTTCCACAAAAATAATTCGATTTAGCCCAAACTTGGTGAAAGTATACCTTTTGGTGTCCCACATAAGCACTACATTTTTTGGAGCAAAATATTTAACGGTTGTTGTTTAATTCAATTTAAAGAAAAGAAAAGTGAAATTTTCAACTGCGATTCCTCATAAAAGTACTTGTCCGAGAGAGTTCGGACAGGGCTCATTTTGTTTTGTCTTTATGTCTATTTTCAATAAATAAAAAAAATATATATAGTGCAATGGAAAAAAATGCCGGAAAATCGAAAATTCCGAAAAAATGCCCTTTTTCATTGTATGCTTTTTAATTATTGTCAAAAATTTGTTGTAATTTATTACAATTAATATAATTTTGTAATATTAATATATACTACAAACAATAAGTAAAATAATTAATAATTAATTACATTCCTCAACCACGTCTGAATTATTAAACAAACAAAAAAGTATGATCTTGATTTCTATGCCTTCTGTTGTAAATGTATTGGTACGGCGTATAAATGACCGCATTTTTATTTATTTGATAATCTACATATATTTACCTTTAATTTTGATTGTTAATAACTTTTAAATTGTAAAAATTGATAAAAATTGCTTTGTTAATATTTATTACTAAACATAATATAAATAATTTTTTGTAAAAATAATAAATGTACTTTTTAAAACTAAAGACTAAGAAAAGGTAAATATGTGTATATATACTCACATACACATACATCCGCACATATAAAACCAATTGCTATCTTATAAAATTTGGAGAGAGAGGAAATGAGATTTTATCGTTTTGCGAAATTTATTTACAGAAGTTGTTTTCAGTTGGTCATCTATATTATTGTAGATCGAGATTGCGTTATATACAATGACTGTACTTTTTGAGTTTAAATACAAATCTGCAACAGCTACTTTGCATATTTTGCAAACGATATTGCGTAATCTTATCAAGACATGCAAAATATACTATATTGCAATAATTTAAAATGGGCCCAAGATTTTCACACAATTTTTTTCTTACTTTAAAATTTAAAATACTTATATTAAAATGTAACATTTTCAATGAGTATTATGCTTTTTTAAATAAAACTGCCACGTGCTCCGTGAAACGCATCTTATAGTCAAAAATAAGACCTACATTTTTTGCTTCATTTAGAATGGGCAAGTATTGCCCATTGATAGCGATCTTTAGATTTGCCTTCGTGTATTCCCGTGTTTTATTAGAAGTAAAGCACAATACTGCACTTTTGGTGCCATTTAGTTTAATACTGTTTTGATTAGCATAATTATGAATAGAGTCTAAGTCCGAATTAATTAAATCAGGAATATTTATTGTGTTTTCAGAAGGAAATTTATAAATCAATTGAGTATCATCGGCATAACATTGGATTTTACCATAATTGATATTGTTATGAATTTGTTAGTTTTAATTTTTTTTTTTTTTTAAAGTACACATTTATTAATTGACATAAACTCTAAGCACATAAATTATTATAATGTAAAAGGTTAAGTTGAGTAGCTATTAAGCTAGACTTCGCCTTAGTTTAGAAATGTGATGTAAATTTAATTATAAATAAAGCCATTTTATCATTATTACTATTATTATTATTATTATTATTATTATTATTATTAATTGTATGTTTACTACAAAATGTAAATATATTAGAATCATGTATTAAAAAGTACATTCATTTATTTTTACAAAAAATTATTTATATTATGTTTAATAATTAAAATTAACAAAGCAGTTTTTGTCAATTTTTACAATTTAAAAGTTATTAACAATCAAAATTAAAAGTAAATATATTTAGATTATCAAATAAATAAAAATGCAGTCATTTATACGCCGTACCGATAACGTTACAATAGAAGGCATGGAAATCAAGATCATACTTTTTTGTTTGCTTAATAATTCAAACGTGGTTGAGGAATGAAATTAATTATTAACTATTTTACTTATTGTTTGTAACATACATTGATATTACAAAATTATATTAATCGTAATAAATAATAACAAATTTTTGACAATAATTAAAAAACATACAACGAAAAAGGGCATTTTCTCGGAATTTTTTAATTTTCGGCAATTTTTTCCATTGCACTATATATTTTTTTTTATTTGTTGAAAGTAGATATAAAAACAAAAAAAATGAGCCCTGTCCGAACCCTATCGGACAAGTACTTTTATGAGGAATCGCAGTTGAAAATTTCACTTTTTTTTTTAAATTGAATTAAACAACAACCGTTAAATATTTTGCTTCAAAAAAAATAATGCTTATGTGGGACACCAAAAAGTATACTTTCACCAAGTTTGAGCTAAATCGAATTATTTTTGTGGAAGAAAAAAATAAAAAACCGAAAAGGGGGTTTTTTGCGTGTATCTCGAAAAATTTTGAGGTTAGGATAAAAATGCTCTCCACATAAGTTGTAGATATTTTTATTGCCTACAACTTTTATAATTAACTTTTTTTTGATAGGATGCGTAGTTAAGCCATAAATCGGAAAAAACCGTTTTTCACCCCTAAAGACCCACCCCATTTCACCCCAGATAACCGCAGGTGGTTCGGATTATTTTTCCTTCTTTAGTTGTGATATGTTCTAAAATATTCTGCTATCAGTTTGCTGTAACGAATTATTTTGTTGTTCAACCCTTATCTAGCCTGGCCTAGAGTATGCCTGATCCTATTAGTTTATATGATGAAGCGACATTCGGAGACACCAAGTTAAAGTTTACTCGACTTTATTGATGAACAGTCTCTACTTTGTGTGGCTCGATTTATTTTAACAAAATATTTTCTCATTACTTCAATTCTGGCTTATAGAAGACAATAAATATTTTAATAATATAGAGTTCGTCTCAGAGTCGTAAAACAGAGAAGCGCTCGATCTAGTAAAGACATGACGTTCGTCTGCTCGACGAGAACTTGAAATATTAGAATTTTGCCTTTACACCAAAGCTACAGATGATAATTTGGGACATATAGGTAAATTATCGTATGTAATATCACTAGTGCTTAAAATTTTATCGAAAATTTTTTCGAAAGCGTCTGGTAATTAGCCCGTCGGGCAGATCGCGAAAAGCCTTCTCTTTCTTGACCAGCGGCGGCTGGTGAAATTTCAATATTTTTTTTCTCGTCTATGGCCCATGGGACCTATACGAAATTTGGGAAATAACATCTAGAGAAGCACTTCTCTAATGACCCCTAAAAAATTTTGAAAAAGCAGTTTGCGAAAAAATTTTTGAAAATTCGTTAGCCTCCCCTGGGTCTAGGAGCTCCTGTTTATTTTTATTTTTTTTGTCATATGCATTTGACTTTTCATAAAAATACAACAACAGATTTTGGAGTTTATGAAAATATTTTCATTACTAACTGAGATACAATGAATTAAAATATTGTAATTTGTTAAATTGTAAATTACAAAATTTCAGTTCATTGTATTTCAGTTAATAATGAAAATATTTTCATAAACTCCAAAATCTGTTGTTGTATTTTTATGAAAAGTCAAATGCATATGACAAAAAAAAATAAAAATAAACAGGAGCTCCTAGACCCAGGGGAGGCTAACGAATTTTCAAAAATTTTTTCGCAAACTGCTTTTTCAAAATTTTTTAGGGGTCATTAGAGAAGTGCTTCTCTAGATTTTATTTCCCAAATTTCGTATGGGTCCCATGCACCATAGACGAGAAAAAAAATATTGAAATTTCACCAGCCGCCACTGTATCTTGACCTACCCAATACTGAAGTATAATCAGATGGGACCTTCACTACTTATTAAAGCATGTTATTTTACATAGGAAATCAAAATTGATGACACTCTCCATTGGTCGAGACCGAAGATATAAGAAAAAAACTAAAAAAAAAGAAATTTAGAAATTTAATATTTAATCAAATATAACTTTAGAACTAAAACAGATGAAAATACATTTTTTGTCTGGTTTTGACAAGTAAACATTGCTGTTTAATTTGAAGTATAATTTATTGCAATAATTAAAAAATTAACATAAAAAAAATGACAAAATTCAAAAGGATACACAAATCAGCAACATTTTTCAAATTCTTAACTCGCCATAACTCGCTTATATAACGAGCTATTCAATTTTTTCTTTCACCAAAAACTGACAAATTTAATAGGCTTCATTTTGTCTCGATTCATGCCAGATCTAATTTTTTAATTAAAAGCGCTACAGCCCTTGAAACACAACGAAGCACACTACGACGACGAAGACACGAGGCTTCCTCGCTCGCCCCCGCTACGCTCTCGGCCCATTAAGAAACGTATCGGCTGCTGGCCTCATTATTGTCTGGATAAGTATTAATATAAGTATATATTATTTTATTTACATTTAGGCTATTACAGTTTATGTATATTGTAGATACATTATCAATGAAAAAAACTGTTACTTTTGCGAAACTGCTGAAAGCAGAGAAAATCTAATGGTAAAAAACCAACTGTTACTGGCATCAGGTCTATTATACATTGTGCAAATGCAAGAAAAAATTCTTATAAAATAAAGTGGTGGCACTTATTTGCACACTCTTCGGTACTGATTTCATTATTCTTGTCGGACATCTTTTTTGTAATAAGAATGATATTAGTAGAGACAAGACATATTGCCTCTGATATTAGTAAAGTGATTAAAAATGTAAGTGAGCCTTCATGTGGTTATAATGAAGATAAAAATCAGATTAAAATAATATAGCATTGTCTGATCTGTGGAAAATGCAGAAAAAATAAGAATAAATTAAAAACATTTTTAAGAAGCAATGGACCCGTTTAGTGTGACGTCAGATTCTAGGCAACCAACAATACAAGTGTGTGTTGCTAAAGATTTTGAGCCTTATGTACTATACATTTAAGGGCTAAAAATATGGCTGTTGATCAGGGCCTCTAATTTTATTTGGTTAAAACACATATTAATTTAATTGAGTAAATTATATGTAGAACGAATCTAACGTATCTTTGGTATATGGCCTATGAATTGAATTGTCTTAGATATGCCATATAATTGAGTAATAACACAAAATTGTTAACGGCAATTTTTGTCATCCTTAATAGCAAGGTGCATAAGAGCGAAAATAATAACTGTAAATTTCGTTATCCCACTTGTATTGTTGGTTGCATAATATTTGACGTCACTACTAAACGGGTCCTGTACAGGAACGGGTGCGGAAACTAGAAAAAAATATATATTAAAGCTGCAGTGACGCATTGTGATATAGAAATAAAAGGCAGGTTTTACTTTTATTCAGATTTATTTGGGGATGACGGAAATTATCATAAAATTTGTTATGCAAAATATATTAGCAAAAAAAAAATTAAATATGTACAAACTAAACCACTGAAAGAAAAAATGAATTTAAGGTAGCGTTAAACATTTTATTTAGGGAGGTTGAACTTGCTGTTTTGCAAAAAAGAATCCTTAACTTTAACATTTCTAAAAACACTACTTAATGATATATTTGAAGAAATCACGGAAGAAGAATTAGATTATTATAGCAGCGGAAATATAAGCAAGAGACTAGAAAGAATTTAAACAAAACAAACACAAAGGAAATACAACAGTTCATTCAAGTGATTTTTTTTTTATTTTAACTATTTAACGTCGGCCTATTTCCGCGACCAGGGCCTATCACCGACGCCAGGAGACGAGCTACCCCCAACCTGGAAATTTTGCCGAACCTCTTCCCTTAAGAAGAATAGGGATCTTTTACTTGCCTAACATTTAATAGACAAGGGACCGCCTGCTTTACATCCCCTCCGAAGGATGGTATATCCACTACGTAATCCTCGTCTGAAATTACGTAACTTCCGCGTATACACTGATATACAAGCCGCTAGAAGGTGGTACGAGAACGCTGTATTTCCCAAGATCGTGGGTCACCCATCCAAGTACTAACCGCGCTCGACGTTCCTTCAACGGAATATCGACTGATATTCACATTGAAGTCGCCTCTACGCTCGCTTCAAGTGATAATAAAGCTAAAAAGACTAACGAATTTTTGTTGTCAGACACAAGTGCTGCCAGTATCTTAAATGAAGCTATAGGTGGACATTTTAACACTATAAAAAAACACGACTACTATTCAGAATAATCATCAATGTAAACAAGAAGCTTCAGATTTGTTATAAACATTTATGTCGTGGATACTAAATATGACGGCACAGACAAATTTGATTTAAACGTTATTTCTATAGTAATGCAATTTATATTAATAATTATGAAAAAAAAAACAACCAACATAGACCACTTTTTTAATCCTTTACATATAAATTACATGTGTATCGTGCCGTCAGAGGAAAAAAAACTTATTGATATGCTTTATTCTTTTGGCTATGGTTATTCCTACGATGAAATACGGATATTTAACATCTTTAGCTAGTCACGTATTAGTAAAAACTACGACATTTTCATTCCACCTGGAGTTCCTCCAGTAAGTTCTGAAGAAAACAATTACATTCATCGACATCGACAATTTTAATCAAAACTAAGACAGGCTAGATGGTAAAAATCCCACTCCCATTACTGCTTGGAATGGTATTATTTAAAAAAAGATCGGCCTATTTACACAAGAATATCTATCCAATAAATTTTAACTGATTTTAACCCTTCCAGTTTACATGAAAACAAAAATATAGATGTACAAAAATCCAACTAATCGTTCAGATCCTCTACGAGTTGGTGAAAGCATGCCAAATAACTGTTTTGATTATGTGGTTACCTCTGACACTTTATGGAAAATATTAAAATTTACGAAGCAAAGTAGAAACTTTACTAGCTGGCATAAGTTTAACAATGATTTATCTGAAAATCAGTTATCTCTGTCTGATACCTATTATTTTCCATTTATTAATGCACCACCCGCGTTGTACGACTCCATATATAGCGGATTATTACAATTAATATCATATTATTCAATTTGATTTATTAATTTTATCATCTTACAATAAAGGAAGATTATTGTAAAGCTTTTGTTACGGCCGCTGATTATAGCCTTGCGCGGTTTATGGCGAACGCGGGATGTACCGGGAACGAGAGGGGAAGCCTTGCGACTCCGTCGCCGAAGTGCGCTTCGTTGTGTTTAAAAGGCTGTACCTCTTTTATTTACAGAGCTAGACCCAGCATTAATTGAGACAAAATGAAGTCTATGAAATTTGGCAGTTTTTGGTGAAAAAAACATTCGAATGGCTCAATACATAAGCCAGTTACAACGAGTTAGAGCTTTTAAAAAAATTGACAATTTGTGTAACATCTAAATTAACGTCAATTTTCTAGTGTTAAAGTTATTATTTTTGTAATAAATTATACATCAAATTAAAGAGAATCGTTTATACTATAAAACTAAAAAATATATAACTCTATCTTTTTTCGTTTGAAAGTTATTCGTGGTTGAATTTAAATTTTGTTATTTTCATTTTTTTTTTTTGTTGTAACTTCAGTCTCGACCAATGGAGAGTGTCGTCAAAAGTGATTTCCTATGTAAAAAAATCTGCTGAATAAAATGAAATAGGTTTTGTTTGGTTATACCTCGGCATTGGGTTAGTGAACGCTAGAGCCTGCCATCCGACGTACTTAAATATAAAGAGTGCAAATTGGCAGTTTATTATCTGATTAAATCCCGACCGCTTTAGCGGGAGGGATTTAATCTTTGATAATAAACTGCCAATTTGCACGAGTTATATTAACTAGGGGCAACTTAGCTTGAGAAAAAATTTTTAGATAAAATTTAAAGCAGGAGTGGTATTTGAGGAGAATATTTCACGAATAAATAATTCATTAAGTACATCTTCAATATTACGTTTTCTCATTAATTGCCTTCAGACGTTTTCTTGTCACTTTTTAGAGTTTACTGACCTTTATTTTCAATTTCCTCATTAATTTGATATACAGAAATATTTCCAAACCGACTCATATTGTCAAAACAGCAAATCTGAAACAAACGCAGTAGAAACAATGGAGATTCCCTATATTTTAAAATAATCTAGTGACGTTTCTATGGCAACTAGTAAATAAAACGAGTTGGTATAGACTGGCTTAACACCTTTCAGGCGTTTCTGAGGTGCAATATGACGAGGAACGATAGAGAGAGCACTACATCTTTAATCTGCGAGCTCTACTTTATTCCCGATGTCCCGCCTATTTATTACTATACACTCATGGTTCCGAGATTGACATAGAGAGCGTCATCTAGCGCTACCGCTACTAGAGTTATATTCCATAATAATTGTTCATTGATTCATATTTACGTATTTAATCCTTATTTTTAACTTACGAAGTTTACAAATTATGTTGAGGTTTGCTTCGTTAGGCAGAGTGAATTTTAAATACAACAAATTAAAATATTGCACAGCTTTGATTCAACTAGTTACTTTTTGATAGATTACCGTATGTAAGTAGGTACCTACCTAGGTACATTTTTAGTTTGTTTCCAGAGCGAATGTGTTTACTTGACATTTATAATAAATGATTTGCTTAACTTTGTAACTACGTTATTGAGCTATTGAAAGCTGTGCTTGACTTGTTCCTGTATTATGAGCTAGGTATATTAAGTACAATCTTTGTATATTATTGTTACCTGACTGAAAAGTAGGCAAATTGAAATAGTTACAGATGGGCAAGGGTTATAGCCTATATACCTATTTCAGACAGGCTTCTCTTTGGAACTGACGATTGTTTACTATATATGTGGTGTGTTTATGTTTGCTAGTACATAATACAATATTACAATTTACAAGGTAAGTTAACAATTAGTAATAAGCTAGAGAAGATATTTATAAATAAAATTTAAAAGCGTGAGTTGCCCTATTTGCCGAAAATATTTCACGAAACAAAACGTCAAAAAATTATCGCAGTATTTGCCGCTGCAGCGACATAAAAAATTAGAGCGATACATTTTCATGTTGGTACTGTCAAAAGCCGATCTAGCTTGAATTACCACTTATAATGACATTTGATTGGTGCAATGTTGTGAAAAAACGGGCTCTCATTGGCTATAGCGTTAATGAGTGAAATAATCTCGCTGATTAAATTGGATTAGCAGATGTATTATTGAATACTTCTTGTTAGTTAAATCTTATTGGACAACAGGCATGTACACTTACTTGCAAACAAAATAGTACAATTTTGAAGTGAATACAATTATTAAAAAGTTATGATCTAAATTTCCGGCTACTGTGCCAAAAAAAAGAAACACGAGTAAAGTGACTTTGTGCGGGAGAGAGCTACGTTTAAAATCAAAAGACATGCACTTGGTATCCGGGTATACTACGATCAACTAGAGAAATGACAATATTTAGTAATAATTGCAGGTAATAAACAGACTTGAAGTTTTTCATTAGAGTCCTCGATCTTAATATATAGGAACCTAACCTCGAACTTACCGTTTGGTTCACTTTCTCTTTTTTCATATTTAAAAATCCACAGACATCATGCAAATTTACGTCGACCGTCGAAGTGTGAACACGTATAAATTGGTGTCTTTAAAACGTTATTGAAGTTACAAATAATAAGCCTATTTTAATAAAATGCCTCCCCCTAAATTAAGATCTAAAGATAATGAAGATAATTGTGATGTAAATATAACTGAGGCGATCAAAAGTGCATTCAATGATGAGTCTTTTAAATCTGTTATTAAACAAATAGTGCAATGTGAGGTTCATACTCTGAACGAAACTATATCTGCGTTACGCGATGAAGTAAAGGTGTTGCGAGAAAGTAATAAAGACCTCATCCGATTACTAACTAGTGGTGAGTGTTTAAATAAATTAGAATTATCTAAACAAAGCCTGCAAGATACAAATGCTGCGAACTGGCCAACTCTACATTCCATCGATACTAATCCTAAGAAAAAAGATATGGACAAAAAAAAACAAACGGCGATAAGAATTAATTCCAAAAAAATTGCAGATAAACAATCATCTAACCCAAATAATGAAAATATGGAAAATAATAGAAATGAAAATACTGAAAGGCATAATTTGCATACTGAGCGTAAAATTGATAAGACTTACAGACAAAAACAAAAGTCTAAGATTGTCTTCGGATCAGGATCTCAGGACACTACTAAATCTGGATTTTCTGCTGTTATCAGGAAAGCTTGGGTTTATGTAGGACGAGCTACCCCAGGAACCAGTAATGAGAATATGCGTGCCCATTTAGCAGAAAAATTTCCGAAGAGAGATTTTATTATTGAGAAGTTGCCGAAATGGAAAAATGGTACAACGGAATCTTTTAAAGTAGGGCTAGACGTTGATCTTTTTGATGACATGTTTGATAGTGACAATTGGCCAACAGGTACATTAATAAAAAAATATAAATTTTTTCGAGGAGACGAATAAACCTCTCGTAAAAAATAACAATAAATCTTATGAATTATATACAAGGTCTATGAACATATGCCACCTTAATGTACAAGGGTTACTAAGTAAATTAAATGAAATAGAATTTTTTATTGAAAGTTCTAATTTAGATATTTTTGGCATTTCTGAACATTTCATTTGTTCTCAAAACATAAGTAACCTTAATTTTCCAAACTATAGATTAATTACTCACTTTTCACGAAATTGTCATATACATGGTGGAACTCTCATTCTAGCAAAAACCTCAATACAGTGTACGCAAGTTGATTTTATAAAAAATCTATCTGAAGAATGTCATGTCGAAATGTGTGCGGTAAGCTTATGTATAAATGGTAGAAAAACTATTCTCATTATTGTGTATAGACCACCAAGTGGTGATATAAAATTATTCTTTAATTTATTAACACAAGCATTAGTTATAGCTAATGAGTCATCGCAATATACTGTACTGTGTGGTGATTTTAATATTGATTTAAATAAGCAATGTCCTAATACGAATCTTCTATGTGACATTTTCAATTCATTTGAACTATCTTTATTTAACTCAGAACCTACTCGAGTATTCACTAATGTGCACGGATATACCAGCAGTACTTGTATTGATTATATGGTAACTAATATCCCTTCAGGTTTAATTAGTTGTAATATATTCAATCCTAACATAGCAGATCATTTAGCTCATATACTGTCTATAAAGTTAGAAGAAGAGAACAAAAATCAAACAAAAAGAATATGCTACGAAAAAAGAGACTTATCAGAAAACAATATAAATTATTTCAGGGTGAAATTGTCTCGGATAGAGTGGTATCCTTTGTATGAACCAGATTCAAGCATAGAGGAATTGTTTAAATATTTCCTTGACACCATTACATGGTGTTTTAATACTTCCTGCCCCTTAAAAAAATATTGTAAAACGATTTCAGAGCATGTAAATCAAAATTCAAACAAGGAATGGATAACCAATGAACTTGTAGCTCAAAGTAACTCCCTCAAAAATATGTTTTGGTTAATGAAAAATTTAAACAATGCTGAATCTAAACGCATCTATAATTTAAATAAAAGTAAATATAAAACTGATTTAAAAATGGCCAAGCGAAGTTATTACTCAAATAAGGTAAATAATTCGACTAATAAAGTCCGTGAAACATGGAACATCATAAACAAGAGGCTAGGGCGAAATAAATTTGAAGCTAACACCATCGTTTTAAGTTGTAATGATAATAAAATATCGGACAGTAAAATTTTAACAGACATGTTCGCTACCACATTTTCGAATACTGCCACTAATAAAATAAACTTACACTTTGGAATGAATATGTCATTACCATGCACTGTACATAATTACAGGGAGAACTCGATGTACATTTATCCAGTAACAGAGGATGAGGTACAGGGTGTAATAAATAATCTTACAAATAAACACTCAGCAGGTTTTGATGATCTAAGTTTAAATATCATAATACAGATCATGGATGAGATAATTATTCCATTGGTATATTTAATAAATAAATCTTTGGAAAATGGATGCTTTCCTGACGTCCTAAAACTCGCCATAGTAATACCCATATTCAAAAGTGGAGATCCCCAAGACATTGACAATTATCGCCAAATATCCCTCTTAAGTTCTATATCTAAAATCATAGAAAAAATAATATATGGCCGCCTATTCTCTTACTGTGAGATAAATAAATTGTTAACCGCATCTCAACATGGATTTATATCGGGTAAGTCTGTAGACACCGCTTGCTTTCATTTGCTAGAATACGTTTATTCAGCTTTAGATAAAGGCAAATATGTTGTAACCCTAATGTTTGACTTGTCAAAAGCATTTGATACGGTTAATAAAAACTATTTAAAAGATAAATTATATAATATGGGTTTCCGTGGAAATATATTAAATTGGATTATGTCTTACTTACGTGGAAGGACGCTGAGAGTCAAAGTAAATAATGAATATTCAGCTTTAAAAAGTTTAAACCTTGGAGTTCCTCAGGGCTCCGTGCTAGGTCCATTTCTTTTTTTACTTTATGTAAATGATTTACCAAACTATATAAAAAGTGGGCATGTAACGATGTTCGCAGATGACACCACAATAACTGTATCTGCCGACAGCCCTGAAGAGGTAGAACGGCTAGTTCATACTGTTATGGAAGAATTGGGTATGTGGTGTCAAAGGAATAGACTCATCTTAAATGAGAGAAAAACTGTTTGTTTGAATTTTGGTTTACAGAGGCGGCTACCATCTACAATAATTTATGACCATCTGACTTTATCAGAATTAGGTAAACTGCTGGGAACTAGTCTGGATGTAAAATTATCATTTGACGTGCACATTGACTCTGTATGCAAAAAGTTAAATAAAGCTTATTTTGCTATTCTCCAGTTAAAAGATGTACTCGATGAAAAGGAATTAGTACAAACATATTATGCATTGGCATACCCCCACATTTCTTATAATATAATTTGTTGGGGAAATGCTAAGGACAGAGAGAGAGTATTTATAGCTCAGAAAAGAATTATTAGGTTAATATATAACTTACAACCTCGCGAAACATGTCGCAATATATTCAAAAATAAAAATATTCTTACAACACCCTGTATATACATATTAAAATGTTTATGCTTTACTAAGAAAAATATAAAAATTTTCGAAACTAGATCGGAAAATCACTTATATGATACGAGACACGGCCAATTACTGTCGATTCCTAAGCATACCACTGCGAGATATGAATATTCTCCATATTATAACTGTATACGGTTATACAATGTGCTGCCAAATGAAATTAGAAATATTGCAAATTATAATAAATTTAAAAATAAAATAAAACAATTATTAATTTCTAATTCATTCTATGATATAAAAGACTTTACATATTCAAACTTATTAAACCTGTGATAAATTATGTTTAGTTTCTAAGCTGTATTGTCTATTTTTACTATTTTAGTGATGGATGTGTTTAGTTGTTAGTATTATTCTTTTATCCAGTCATTTTATATATTGTCTATTTGTTTTTATTATGTTAGTAATAGATTGTGCTACAGATAGATATAGATTGCTGTTTATATTTACATATATATGTTCACACATGCATTTCTCTTCTTGGTCTTGTTTTGTTTTTATATATTTCAACTACGATTTTGTAATTTTTGACTTACCATATATACAAATTGTATCTTAAATGGTCAATAAAAAAAAAAAAAAAAAAAAAAAAAAAAAAAAAAAAAAAAAAAAAAATAAAAATAAAGTGGATAATATGGCGGCAGCTATATAGAAATTTTACACTTCACTTTGCACTTTTTTTGTTCAACTCTAAAAATTATAAATATCTTCTCCTTTACTACGCCTTGAAAGAAAGTCGAAAGAGGGGCGCGTGCGCACAACACGGTTCTTTGGATTTTACACTTGCAATTAGTGATGAGCGATATCGCGATTTTTCAATCACTCCGTGATCAGTGAATGCTATTTTTGAATCACGGTGATTTTAAACAGTGACTGCGATCGCGGTTTAGCCCAAAAATCTGTAAACTGTTATGTTTGCCGTGACCTGCTTACATTACATTACTGCACTGCGTTTTAAACAGTGATGACTACGATCGCGGTTTAGACTGAAAGTGAACACAATCTGCGAGCTTGATATAAGTTTGCCGTGATTTGGCATATATCGTTGCTCTGCATAAATAATAGAAATAAATATATAAATACTAAACATAGAATAGAATAGAATAGAATAGAATTTTATTCATGCTATACATATATATAATGTTTGCATATGTCAGAGATAAAAAACAAACGACTTAATTTAAAAACAAGTATAAAAAAAACATAGTCACGATAACACAATATAAAATAAGCAGTAGTCATAAAAACTAGTACCTCAAGTAGAGGAAAAAACATAAAATATAACATTGTCAAAAACACAGAAAAAACAATTAATACAAAAATGCTAAAATATAACGATAAATATAATGAATCTAATTAAACAGACGATAAATTGGACAAGGAGCCGAAATATTCAAAATATTCGTCATATGAGTAGAAGGCATTCTGTAAAAGGATATTTTTTATTTTTAGCTTAAACGTGTTTACACTCATATAAAGATTTTGTAAATCTTTAGGTAACACATTAAAAAATGTTATTGATAGATATAGGTAGGAATTCTGAGATTTACTTAGTCTATATTTGGGCAATCTTAAGTTTGTTTTTGTCCTAGTGTCATGGTTGTGTATGTCCTCCTGCTTGGTGATTTTGTTACTTTTTAATTTTTTAATATGACACAAGCATTCATATATATAACATGACGGCAGTGTTAATATATGGAGACTTTTAAAAAGAGGTTTACAGTGGTCATCATATTTAGCTTGAGTCATTATTCTTATAACTCTTTTTTGTAATTTAAAGATTTTGTTCGAATGACATGATGACCCCCATACTATCACTCCATACGTCATTATGCTGTGAAAAATGGAAAAATAGGCTACTCTTAAGCAATCTGCTGTGATTTTGTTGCTGAGTTGTCTTATTATATAAATACAAGTCGACAACCTTTTTGATAAACTCTGAATTTGGAATTGAAAGTTCAAAGAATTATCCAAATGCACACCGAGGAGTTTAATAGGTTCGTTATTTATTTCTCTTTTTTTCACTGCAAAATTTAGAGTTTTTGTTTTGCCATTATTTATGGTAAGATAATTACTCCTTGTCCAGTTTTTTATTAAATTGTCAGCTTCTTCTTCCTTAGTGCATAAGTTGGAAAACAGCTCGTTGCTTAGCAAAAATGTCATGTCATCAGCATACATTATTGGAGACACTTCAATAGCGCAATTGAATGATATATCATTAATGTATATTATAAACAGCACAGGACCCAGAACTGACCCCTGTGGCACTCCGTAATCAACACTAGAAAGTTTTGATACTTTATCATTAAATTTAACACACTGTTGACGATCCGCAAGATAAGAGACAAATAGATTTAAGGCTTTTCCTCTAATCCCATAATAGTCCAATTTTTGTATTAGAACACCATGGTTAACTGTATCAAATGCTTTAGACATGTCGTAAAATTTTGCAGTGCACAGTTCACATTTCTCAAAAGCTTTTATAATATTTCCGTACATTTCACAGATTGCGTCAATAGTGGATCTCTTCTGTCTATAGCCGAATTGGGCATCAGTTAGTAAATTGTTTTTTTCGAAGTATTCTAGCAGTCTATTTTTAAGAACGATCTCAAATATTTTTGCGATAATAGGTATAATAGAGATAGGTCTATAACTGTCTGTATTATTAAAGTCACCTTTTTTGTATACAGGTGTAACTTGTGATTTTTTGAATATATCAGGATAAATTCCACTTTCAATACATATATTTATTAAATGTGCAATAGGCTTTGCAAGAACATCACCAGCTAATTTTAAAATTTCACTATTAAGATTATATATATCCTTAGATTTACTATTTTTTAATTGTGATATAATAGTTAAAATTTCCAGATCACACACTGGAAATAGAAAAAAAGATATATTTGCATTAGGTGCATTCTTTAAAAAATCTGAATATGAATGAGTCAAAAGTATTAGAACTTGAGTTGAATGATCATATCTACGAAATGTTACGATTACGTCCGATCCATAATCACCATTTTCGTAGTTGCTATTTCTATCATGTCAGTGTATAGAAGACTAGAAGAGTATATATCATGCGCTATTAAAATCACTAATCGCCGTGACTTTGTTTCCTTCGTCACTGTTGCTATCGGTGATTTTCTAATCACGGTGATTTAATCACCGGCAGTAAAATATCGCCCATCACTACTAGTGATGAGCGATATCGCGATTTTTCAATCACTCCGTGATCAGTGACTGCTATTTTTGAATCACGGTGATTTTAAACAGTGACTGCGATCGCGGTTTAGCGCAAAAATCTGTAAACTGTTATAAGTTTGCCGTGACCGGCTTACATTACATATCTGCACTGCGTTTTAAACAGTGACGACTACGATCGCGCTTTAGACTGAAAGTGAACGCAATCTGTGAGCTTGATATAAGTTTGCCGTGATTAGGCATATATCGCTGCTCTGCATAAATAATATGAAACGGAAATAAACGTGAACACATTTTACTATTTATAGCAACAATCTGTATAATAAAAAATAAATTAATTAATATATAAATACTAAACATATAAATAAATAAAAATTTTAAGCTTATGAGTCAAAAGTATTAGAACTTAGAAGAGGATTCATAATTCACATTTAAAAATAACAACTTCTTTATTTTTTTGTCGTTTAATCGGCTTCTTCTGTCCTTAAGTACTTGTCCAGCCAACTTTACAAAATAATCATTCGCATATGGCACGGAAGTTGGTAGCACACACAGTTTTTATCTTGCTACCATTGACAATTTTGGGTAATTATCAAGCGCTATTAAAATCACTAATCGCCGTGACTTTGTTTTCTTCGTCACTGTTGCTATCGGTGATTTTCTAATCACGGTGATTTAATCACCGGCAGTAAAATATCGCCCATCACTAGTTGCTAAACGAGTTCCACTGGTCCAACTGCTGACTTAACACAACCTGCGTTTGCCTATATATTTCTGACTTTTTAACATAACCTCAGCAAATAAAACTGTCACTTAACAGAAAACAAAATTCAAATTGCTACCTTAGTAGTCTTTTATTTGCTTGAGGATTCGTTCACTTGGGTCACATCTGACCCGGTCAAAATTGATCTGACTTAAAGCAAATAAAATAAAACATAGTTTTGTTTTGACTTTTGACAACTTAAAAAGTTAATTTTTGCTATTTTTGAAAATGACAAACGTAGCATAGATCATTTTCGGTCACCTGATTTTGACGCGGCTGTCTGGAGGGCACCCGAAACTTCATCTAATAACAGGCAATGAAAATGAAAACAATTAATTAAGATGAGTTGCTATTTAACAACTTATCATTTTATTAAATAATAACAGCTTGTACCCATCTCTAGAAAACAAAATATTAGTGGGGTGCACTCCACGCCCGGCAACTTGACGTCAACCGAAAATGATCTATTATTTTTAGGTTAGAATTTCGACGAAAAAAAATGTCAAAAACGTCGGTATTTCTACCCCACCACTTAACTAACCAAAAGTTCAGAAGTGAGTATCCAGTGCGGGGTAGAGCAGCATCGGGAAGGGGGGGGATCTGACCTGATTACTTCTGAATTTAGATCAGTTGTAAATAAAATATGACAAACTGCTGAATTATGTGACCAAACTCAGAAGTGACCTGATTCTCATGCAAATAAAAGACTACTCTCTTAATTGAAAAGCATTTAGAATGAAATCTTGACACCACAACAATCCACCAATAGACAGTTATATAATTGGCAAGCTTCTTTCATTCGATATGCCAAGTGAAATTTTTACTGTGCTTGTGTTCATTCTTGCATTGAATAAAAGTGCAGCTGATACTTGTGAAAGCAAATGGCCATCGTGTGGCGGACCAAAAACTATTGTTTGCGAGAGGAACGAGGTTTGCACTCCTGCAAGTAAATGTGAAGAAGTGCATTTGGATGGTTTCAGAAACTGGGTGGTAGATATTCATAACGAATTCAGGAACAACCTGGCATTGGGTATGTATATCACGAGAATATAGTAGTAAAATTGTTTGCTCCTTGATAAAATAGGTTTGAGGTATTTTTCATTTTATTTTATTAATATACAGGCTGTAATCAGTTTCATGTCTTTAAAAAAACTGATAATGGGGACCGACTAACAAAAAACCTTTATGACTTTTTCCTCTAGGGGCACTTTGAAAAAAACTGACCTAGGTCAACAATTTGAATATTAGAGTAGGAAACATTTAAGAACCACTGCCTTTCTGGGTCAATCGACGTGTACTTCCCAATTATACAACTTTTAAATTGTCATAAAAAAAAGTGCAAAGATTACCGACCGCCTCGTCGGCCGGTCCGCGGCCCACGGTTTCAAGGCAAAGAAGGGCGGCACCTTTGATAACCGCCTCAACCGAACCAGTTATAAAAATGTAAATAATTCGTTATCTCTTTTTGCAGAACTGCAAGCAAGTGCGTAGAGGTTTAAACACAGCATTTGTTTACATGTGTGTTTTTTTAATTTAGAACAAAATATTGGAGCTTTTATTGTTGTTTATAATTTATCAGATTTAAATGTGGTTTATTAACATTTGTAACCTAAATCAGTTTTCTTAAAAAATGAGTAATTATTGCATGACATTTGGAAATAAAGAGTTAGACGTCTGAGACACGATAACAGAAAACAATTATGTGTATTTTTTTTCCTTAGGAAAAAAATCTGATTTATTTAACGAATTGCCAATCAGGTATCGAAAACTAAAATATTCAATAAATCTAGAACTTACCAATAAATTATTGTTATAAAGCTGTTCCGCAGCAGCTGCATTTCCACGACATTCTCCATTCATCAAATGCATATCTGCGAGCTCTGGGTAAGTGTAATATCCCATAGCGTTCAAAATCTGGGTTTTAAAATACCACACTAAACTATCAACAAACGTTATCAATAAAGAAAATCAAAATAAAAACTAGGTCCAAAATCCAAAGAGCAGCACAAAAAGAACAAACAAGTAAGTAGTGTCTGTACGTAATCAAGAACTTAACGACTTTTCAATAAAATAGATCTTAACTGTAAATACGTGGCCCAAAATTTAAAAAGAACAAAAGCAACATACGAAAACAACGGACGGGCCAGACGTCTGTACTTAACGAAGTGCCCACATAAACTAAAATATTGCACAAGGGAGAGTATATAGTTTTCTTCAGATCTGTTAAGCACTCAGAAAACGCCGACGTCTTTCACCTTTAGCGCACCGCTAAAGACCTTACCTTACCTACCTTTAAAAAGCCATAAAAAAATGTGATGATTATCAACTTGTGTCCTCGCTGACGCGCGGTCTCTAACAAAGGAGCGCGACACTTTGATAGTATTAGGGTATTTGATGGTTAGAGGCGCCGACATACGCGAAGATAAAAGCCTATCCCAACATTCCAGCAGTTCTCAAACAACATTACTGAAAATTTTCGAAATTTTTGTTTATTCTTTTTTTCTAAAACTATGGGCTTTAGACCCCATGTTATATAAGGTTTTCTGTTCGTTTAGTCGTTCCCCACCACCAGTTTTTTTTAATGACATGAAACTGATTACACCCTGTATATAGAGAAAACGGCAACTGCATGGAAACTCGCCTGGATGGCTATTCTGTATTTATAGTGAAAATGAGCATTTGTCGTGAGAAGAGATTTTTTTTTTTTTTCTTATGGGTTGTGGTGCCGAAGCCCCGCTGTACTGAAGCTTGAGCTTATTGTACCCCATAGTCTCGTTATCCCATTAATCCCGTTCCTCTCCAGAAGGAGAGTATACGGTCAATGGGAGCTCTGGCTATTTCTTCCGGGGTTACGGTTAGTCCCCCGAAGTGTGAGAACCTCCCAGCCGCTAAGGCTGGGCATTCACATAGTATGTGGTGAGGAGTTTCTTCATCCTCACCACACATCCTGCATTCTGGATTATCTTTCACACCTATGTTAGTTAGGTGTCTATTCAGTGTGCAGTGTCCTGTTAGGATTCCCACTGCACATCTCAGCTGTTTTCTGCTCAGCTTTAGCAATTCGTTGGTCTTTGTCATGGATGGCCCGCCGGTAATGAACATGCGTGACTGCCTCATCCCCGGCGCGCCAGTCCAATACAAGATATGTTTCTGACTCAATAGTTCCTTTACCATTCATCTTGCGGTATTGTATGATATCCCGCAGGATGGCTCAGGTCCCATCAAGGCTGTTTTTGCGCCTTCTTTGGCCAGCTTATCTGCTTTTTCGTTGCCTTCATTGCCCTGGTGACCTCGCGTCTACTCCAGTTGTATACTGTTGTGTTCCGCCAGTTTCGCTAGGGATTCAAGGCAGTCTTTTACCGTTTTGGAACGTATCTCTACTGCATTCAGAGCTTTGAGAGCTGCTTGACTGTCAGTGATGATGCGGATTCTTTTGTCAGTATATGACCTCCGTATCATTTCTTGTGCACAGATTTCTATGGCTGTGACCTCTGCTTGGAACACCGTTGCGGTACTGTCCAGGTTTAGACTGATGTCTGTCCCCCGTAACACCTTCCCCAGTACTACTTGACGTTTTCGATCCGTCAGTATACCATATGGTATCATTTGGATGTCTTCGCAGTTGCCTTGTTCCTTCCTCTTCCCTATCGGGTATGTATGCCCTGAAGGTCTTTGTGAAGTTGTGGCTTATGCTGATTCTATCTGGCTGCATATCTAGTAGTCGATTTTTTCCTATTTGTTGGAATATACTTCGCGCCTCTTCACTGCATCACTTAGTGAGTCGAATGAGGTATTATCAAAAGCACCATGTCTAAGAAGGTTCCTAAGGCAGTTTCTTTGCTGTCTAGGGCCCTTTCTATTTTTTGAGTAAGCTCATGTATTGCTAACTCACAAGATTTTCCTGTTTGGTAGGCATACTGGTTTCGATGTAGAGGTTTTGTACTCAGTTTATCGTCCCTGATATGCCTATCAACCAGCTTCTCCAGAGTTTTCAGGAGAAATGATGTTAGACTAATAGGTCGGAAGGATTTGGCCTGGGCGTAGGTATCACGCCCTGGTTTTGGTTTTGGTTTTTTGGTGAGAAGAGATAGTTCACATACCGTTTCCTTCCCAGAGGATGAAAAAACACTATTCTCTAAACACAGTGATCACGCGCTGATGTAATGTGATAGAAGTATGTCATATAATATCTCGGCTTCCAGTGGGGTATTTTCCTTTTTTTTTTTTATTGAATAATATCATAGAATATATACAAACAAGCCTTCCAATATAGATTTCCGCGAAAATAATTATCAATTTTTTGAGAAAACAGAAGTTAAAATAAGTGGAGCAACAGGTGTTTTAAATTGGTGACGTAGGTAATTTGCCGATGACGTACCTAGGTAGTTTGTATGGATTTCTTGATAGAATGGTTTTATACAAAACAGTGTGGTGTTGCCAAGTTGAAATTCCTTCTCTAGTTCTAGTAAGGATAATTAAAGAAAACAGGAGTATAAAGCTTATTTATTAAATCAATTTTTGTAAGAATATGTAAACAATGCGGGGCGCGGGGGCAAGTTCCATGGTACAAGAGGCTCTAGCAGACGACCGATTCCTAGAAGTGTTGTTTATGTTATAAGTAATTTATGATGTTTGGGTTATAGACTTATGAGAAATAATAATATAATATGTAGGATCGACAGTTAAGCTTGAGTAATTATGAAGTGTAGACCTGTTTCTATTTTCTAATAAAAATTATTGTAAAGTTAATTGAATTATTTAAACAATAACATAAATATAAATATTTATAATTACTTAACATTTTAATATATTTATCCACGAAATTTAATTTTGTGGTGTAAAAGATAATAATAGGCGTGAATTATTAAATATTTTAAATAATTTTTAATGCCGATTAGATTTTTAAAAACATATTTAGCATTATATGGCAACAATGTCAACGGCTAGTCAAATGACAGATATGTTCTAACGTCGTGTTGATTTTTCACGTTTGCTGACAAAAAATCCAAATTTTGTTTAGAAAGAATCTATCATGTCATAATCAACTTTGGGCAAATTTGATGAATCCCCTTTCACAAAATTTAACTCTGTCTTAGTAGTATATAGTTTGGGTGCAAGTGTTAAAAAGTCAGGACCCGTGGGCTTCTTGATGATAGAAGTAAGGGAGTGGTGTCAATCGCTTCGTTTTGACTTGTACAATGGTTCGCGTGCGCGTGACGTCACAGTCTCGGACCTTAGGAAAACAAACTGAAATTCTTTAACTGTCAAATGGCAACTGATTGAACTTTTCATAATATTATTGTTTTTATGTATATTATACATACAAAATGACAAGTCTTTGGTTTATTATTAATTGTGGAAGTGTGACAATCCGAAACAGTGCCATTTTTTATAAAATAACCTCCATTTACAACCAGAAAAAGTTAAAGGTTAAAAGACTGCAACTGATTTCAAACAATTATAAGAAATGATTTTACAAGAGTTTTCCAAAGATTTTATTACTGGTACGTTGTTGCATATTAATGTAAGGATTTGATTTTTAACGTGGGTTTATGTTGTAGGAAAAACAGCCGTATTACAAGACCATGATGATACATACATCTTCTTTTAATATGGGATATGATTTAAAACCCATATATGAAACTGAAACTGCTTATGATAATAATGACTGCTGCTCAAGCAATTCATGGTAAAGAAAATTAACATTTTATATTGGTTTGTCAGTATTTTTAATAATTATTTCTTGTTTAAATTTTAGTTGAGCGAAGGTGTGGAGCTGAACGTACCAAGAGAGAGAGAGAAAAGTGCAACGGCAGACACTGTTTTAAATAAGGTACACTCTAAGAGGAAAATTTGCAGGCTTCATAAAGATATTTGATGAAGTACATAAATTAAGAAAGGAAATTCCAAAGTACCTACCCGCTGTCAACAAGTGATGCAATGTGTCCTTTTAAAGTATATCGTGTAATGTTTAAAAACTCAATGTTGGACTACCTATTGAATATTGAAGAAGTATAAAATTAAAACTTTGAAGTGGTCTAAGTTCAGTGGACACAAAGTCTGAATGGGCTATGAAAGTGTTGAATTGTAGCTATAAAAGCCCTTAGATATATAAACTATGAATGTTACTTTCATTGCTTAGATAGATATTAATATAAAGTAAGTAGTAGTATAGTATGTTATATTATGTTACAATTATTTATTTTTTGTTACAATATAAACCTTTATAACTTATAACTTTCTTCTCGATTATTCTTAGTAGTACTAATAGATCTTGGATAATAAATTATTTAATTAGTAAAGATATTTTGTTTTACTTTCAGTTTCATGCATGTACCTAAGTACAAGTTCGACGTAATTGACTATTTCAATTTAGTGTGACAATATATAGTAGTAGGAGTGATAAATGAAACATAATAAAAAGGAAATATTTAATAAAATAATAATGAAAAACTGACTTACATAAAATTAAGACATATTACATAACAGTATATGAAAAAAAAAAATTCCAATCTGTAGATACATTATAGACGAAGGGTAGCCGCTGGAAGGAATTATGTACGTCTTATTACGTAGGTACCTCAAATAGCTTATAGCACCTCAATCTTCATTGCTTAATTTATATGGTGGCTTTTTCACAAAATTTACTGCGGCTAATTCCTTGACCATAGCCTTGTTTACTGCTAAAAATCTAAAAGGAAATATTTCTTGTCACTAAGTAGTGAACATGTTTTGTCTAGACTAGCAACACATTCACAGTAAGTACTAAGGAGCCATCTGAATCTGCAATAGTCCAAGGAGTCAATTGCTTTTCTTCACGATGCTACAAGTTAATAACCTGAAAAATGAATTTGTACGTTAGCAATTATTTGTAAATATTAAAGCAACATTTAAATAGGCAAATATATATGAAAAGAATGGTTGATCATTGATAACAATTCTTACCTTTGAAACAAGCTTTTATTATGTAAATTTCTTGCAGAGTACTTCTTTCACCTAACCACAAACAGCTTCAAGACTTTTGAATGCTTTTGTCTATGCACATCTCTCAAAAACTAAGTAATTCGCAGTATCCCCATGTGTAATATTTGGAAATACATCAATATTTATACTAAGCCATTTTTTTCTCAAAATATAAGGATTTAATTTGATGGCAGCAGTATACCTAACCTCTACATCATGAGACAATTCTGCAAAATATGAACTAACCGTCATTCTGACGGACAAAATTGAGGATATAAAAGTATTAAGAACAGTTGCAGATATTAAATAATCCAACATTAAATGGCACAAACACAGCTAAATTCACTTTAAAGAAAAACATTCTGATTCAATGAGAGTTTGTTTTTCCTAAGGTCTCAAAATCTGTGACGTCGGCGCACGCGACCCACAAGAATATCAATGGTGATAAGATGAAATATTGCTCAGAGCCCCAAAATCAAGATGGCGGCCAAAGTTACGAATTCCTTCTACTTGGGTCTTATGATATATCAAAATGTATGTTTTTTGCTCCGATTAAAGAACTTATATCTAGATACATAATGACATTACTTTGTGTGATCCCGAAAGATTCACAATCTAAGGCACTTCTTCCCATAAGTTCTTGATTGGCTAGTCGATCTGTTCGCAACCGATTCGGGCACCATCGGTTCAGTTTGATTATCATAATCTCAGTTTGACACTTTTGACAATATATCCGCCATTAATGTTAATAAGCGTTTTTCGTGTTTTTCGATCAAAATGTGGTGAAGAAGTCTTTTTATTTTAAGTTGTGATTTGCTAAATAATATTCTCTATTCATATTTACACAGTTTAGTGAGAATGTATTTAGTGCAAATAAATAGTGAAGTGCTGTGCCGTTTGCAGAAAGCAGTTTAGAAAAGAAGAAAATCGATCGTTCCATAGTCGTAACATGATGAAGTTCAGTTTACAGTTATGAAGTAAATAGCAATTAAATTTTAATATCCTTTCAATACATATTTATCTTACTGTTTTATCTTACTGTAATATCGTATGCCTACATCACGTTATATAAAGAGCCGGTAATGCAGGAATTGCAATAATTCATTTTAATGAAAATATTTACCATTCTACACATTTTCTACACACACAACGCCACTGTTGCCTATGGGATGTGATGTTCATCTATTCTCTTTAATGGACATATAATGTGACTATGTTAGGAGCAAACAAGGTATATAGTGAAAAGATAGCCTGTTATGTATCTAGATATAAGTTCTTTAATCGGAAGTTCTTTGGGACGTACAATTAAAAAAAGTGAACTGAATTGTTGAAAAGATCAAACTATAAAATGTCCTTGAAATTCTCAGCTAAATTTGATATTAAAACACTTGTACTCAGTATAAATTACACCGCTTGTAACAATATATAATTTTAATTTTCTTTTTCGGTTGTGATTAAAGAGAGTGTCTAGAAGATAGATCGACTGAATCCTGAGTTTTCAGTAGAAGTGAAGAAAAGAATATGTCAGTTGTGGTTGTGTGTTTTCTTTGTGGTACTACGTCTACAGAAACACTTTTATTAAATCCAGCTGATAGTAGCTATGAAAATCTTGTGACGTGCATCTTAAATCTGTCTGTTTGGGGTGATGGAAAATGTAGTGCAATTAAGCGTTCTTTTGGCGATGACAATTTCTTTACTAACATTCTGAAGTCTAAGAATGTAAAATGGCACAGAAGTTGTTACCAGTTACTTAACATAAACAAGTTTGTGTGAAGCTATGAAAAAATTGTTCTGAGTCGTCACAGGAGCCAGGACCTTCCGAACGAGAAAGTAGTAGTGTACTTACACGTGGCAAGGCACCAGTCTATGAAAAATCCAAATGCTTTTTCTGCGATGAAGGAGATTTTTACAGAGAGAAACTTAGTAAAGTTTCCACTGACAATGCCGGACTTAATTTACAAATGACATATACCGTATCTGACTAAACGCTGCTTGTAATCTCTCTGATGCACATGCAATAGATGTTATGTACCATCCGAAATGCTCGGCAACAAATGTACTACCCAAGCAGCAATTTTAGTAGTTTCTACGTAATAGTTATCATTAGGGGAACTTTAAAGGTTTCCGCAACTAAGGACTGTTATGTAATGGGAACCATCCTTCTACCAAGTATTCACCAAAATGGGGAATAATAATTACGTGGAAAACTACTATTCCGGTACTTCTACCGTTACCGTGTCGAGAACTAGGTTATTACGTAAACGGGATGTAACCAAGTAGTAGAAATGACTAACTTTTGGAACAGCTCAGCTGACCGAAATGAGAGCGCAAACTATATATTTGGCTCTCTGTTATTCGAATAGCAAATTAATGACTTACTGAGTTTAAGCACATGATATGTCCAAGGTCCAAGTTAAGGTGATTATATATATGCATAAGCATATATTATAAATCATGATGTTTTGCATTTACACTGGGTGTGGATATTAAAACCACCACTTGTTTTCTGTAAAATGTTATCATGATGCTTCGATAAAAAAGACGCCCCCTCGAGAAAATTGTTTTTTCGGAAAAAAAAATTTTTGCAAAAATTATGTGCACAAGCAAAACTGCAAAAAATTTTATGAAAAACGTTTTTTTTTTTTAATTTTATATATTATAAAATAATAATCTATTTAGAAAACATATTTGTAAATGACTATAATAAAAAGAAATTTTTTATTGAATTATATTTTTATCTGTGTCAATATGGCGTCTTCATTCAACAACAGAAAAATGACGATTTTAATTGCAGTAACTTAGAGGTTGCAAAAACCAAAATTATTTCCCTACAAGTTACATTTACTATAAAGTAGCAGATGCCACCAACGTTATAGTTGTTGTTACTTTAAAAGTGGTGACGGGAACTACAACATTTCACTGTGTAGTTATATTTACCTAGATGTAGCAAATGGGACCAATGACGCTATAAGATCTTAGTAACTGTTGCTACCAACTTATTTTCATGTTGGTAGAATTGGCAGAATCGATATAGGTAATTTTTTTTTTTTAATTGGCAACGCAGTAATAACTGTTAAAGTGTCACTGTCACTGTGTGTGGATTAAAAATAATTTTATACTTTTACAAGTACTTTTTATTATCTGATATTATTAGAAAGATATTATTTGGAAAGAGCACATATCGAACAATATTTGATGGATGCCCCAGACGGTGGTGAGCATCTTATGTCAGAAGTAGGTGTTTATTATGATCTTACTTTTGTGTACCTATTTAATTGTTTGGGTTTTTTAGGTTGCATTGATATTGGGAGTTTACGGTGCCTGCCGTTGCGGTGAACTGACCTTCTTAAGCGTCGAAGATATAAGAAATGAAGAATAAGATCTGTATATATCCATACCAGATACCAAGACAAATAAATTCACAGTTTTAAATGAAGGATTTTCGGTAAACTCACTTGATTCAATTAGGAAATATGTGCCTTTAAGACCGCAAAATGTGTCTCACAAAAGATTTTTCGTAAATTTTCAAAAGGGAAAGTACACTGTCCAATGCGTTGGATTAAATAAGCTCTAAAAAATTCCAAGAATTGTAGCTGATTATTTGCAACTGCCAGATGCAGATTTGTATACTGGCCATATAGCATGCGCCGTTCCTCATCAACTCTTTTGGCCAATGCTGGGGGTGACATTACCACCCTTAAACGTCACGGTGTGTGGAAATCATCCACCGTGGCGGAGGGTTATTTGGAAGATTCAGTCTCAACAAGATTGTTATTGCTAAAAAAATTCAGGGAGAGCAGCACAACGAGTCAGGCAATACAGACGTCGTTACTAGTATAGAGAAAAATTGTGTACAGAAGAGCAGTTTTCTTTGTGAAAAATCGAATATGATGACAATAAATGTTAACATAAATACAAATAAGTATTAGTGCATGGATTCTTTGTTTTGTTAATTTTCCATATAATGGAGACAATAAATAAATTCCTTGGACTTTATTTTATATTAAAATTACTCTTTAGTGACTAAATCACTTTACCTCACTTTAGCTTACTACTTTATCTCACTAGTGACTTATGGGTCACTTTATACCTGCAAAGTCTTATCAATAAAGATCACTTTATATGAAAGTGTTGGATAAATATATTTATTAACGTAAGGTGTGTAATAATGGAAAAAATACATAACAGTTTTCATATTTATTTAGTGATCAGTTTACATTTAATTTCATTCAATTCAATTTATTGTACATAAATAACGTCTTATGCCGTTATACCGACATTGTCCGTTCCCCATCGACACAATATTTATTAAATTTGGAGTTTTTAATCGGCAAATTCATTTAATATGCTCAGTGGATCACTAACTGAACTATCAATCTGTGTGTTAAAGACAAATTGTAATTTTCGAGCAGTACACAGTATCATTAATCACTACAACTGTTATAGTTTTCGATTACTCTTCTTGTGTTGATGGGAGCACTTTTGCACTTGTTGCCAAAGATGATGGTTTTGCTGTGGCGAAATAATCTTTCATGTTTGCATCATATTCTGAAGAATCACTATTTCTCTACTACTGTTTAACTGTTTCTTCAGTTTTCTATAAAACGTGGATGAGTGCTGATAAACTTGATTTCGCTTTGACTAAGCATTTCAGATGCCGCCATTTTATTCAATGCCAATAATTATATAAATTGTCTTAAAAGTTAATATTACTCTATAGTAGATTTTCAAGGTATATGTAACTTTTAAGTCATTTTCAATTAGTGGGGAGTAGTAAAGATAACTTCAAAGCCCCTATGTTCGTAGAAATAACCTCATTTTTACTCGAGATGTCACTAATAAGTTAGACTACTTTCAAGTGGTCCTTTGGTAAAGCTGTGCAGTCAGCATTACTACCAATTTTCACTTTGCAGTTGAGGGTGCTTCAAAGTAATGCAGAGTAGTATCCGCGACGTTGCAGATTCTCCAGCAGTTACTTGAAAGTGTTATAACTATACAGTGCCTAAATTCAGTAGAATCTACTTAATTGTCACTACAAATGCATACGACAAAGTGAATTTTACCCTGAAGTCGCAAAATTAGTAACAGTTATGTCATTCCTACTATATTAAAGTTCCGATGCCTCAGATGCCAGTTCTCATCACTTTGAATGCTGCTTGGGTAAGAAAACAGAAAGTAATAGAAGATGAAATTAAAGTAGGTCCTGATATATAGCTCATTCTGCTTCTGAAATTGAATTTATTAGTACCCTATCAGAAGCTCTGGCAGACGGAAAAGTATTTAGTATGAGCAGTTTAGAGGAAAGTTATAAATCTATATGTCATGTTAATGGTTACAGCGAAAATGTTATAATGTCTCGAAAACAGATTAAGAAGCTAATCGAAATTGAATTGTCAGAAAAAGGTGTTGAATTTTCTAGATCTAAAAGAGCAAATGAGACTCAGAGAGTATCAATGAAGTGTACAAGGGATGCCCTTTTGGTTGAAGCAGAAAGCGAAGGAGACAAGATGAACAGAGAGTTAAGTATCCTATAGCAGGCTGCCAACATTGTTCGAAAGGAAATAATGAAATCTAAAAATTGGGGTTTTGATGGTTCTTTTCCAAAAGATTTAATATCAGATGCTGTGAAAACCTTCTTCAAATGGTGCATTAAAGGGAAGTGCGATATATCAGACAATGTTGAGATCAAGTCAAGAGGAATCAGACACCAAAATAATTCTTCATGGTGCTTGGTCAAAACCTTACATATCTACTATCCAGATTCAGACGTGATGATCCTGGCCATAGCAAGATACGCTCATCTTCCAGAAGACACAGGCATTTACTTTGGACAAGAAATGAAGAGATTTATAAGTCTACGACTTACTTACAATACTCTGGGCCCTTTAAAAGCATCCGCGTTACCGGGATTACATTCATTTTCTGGTTGTGACACCACTGGTTCTTTTGTAAACAAAGGCAAACTGACTTGGTGGAAAGCTTTCCAATGTGCTATTACTGATGTTGTTGAATATTTAGCTAATCCTGGTACGACATACGACATATTTTAGCGGAAACCAGGGCCATCTCAGAGAAGTTCATTTGTCAAGTATATATACCTAACACTTTGATTGTAGATATTGCTGAGGCCAGATGGTGGCTTTTTACTAAAAAGCAATTTTATGATGAACGTTTACCACCAACAAGAGAAGCACTTCAACCGGCAATTGAAAGGGCAAATCTGCAGGCAATGACATGGCATCAATATGTAATCAATATGTAATAATACAAAGGCAAAGGCACAGTATTACCATGTCCAGAAGAACAGTCGAGGATAAGTTCGAGCCCATTAACCTTGTGCTTCATCATTTCTTCTGGAAGTCAGTAGGTGCGAATGTAAGCAGAGAAGATGTAACCAGTCATGCATTTGTGTTGTAAACCAATTGAGATGCACAGAAATGTGCCAATGCAGTGGTGATCCGGAATTATGTGACAATAATACTTCCCTTACTGATGATGAGGATGACGGGGAAACTTTTTTTCAAAGTGATGACGATGATCACAGTGTCGATCACATTGATGACTGTAGTTTTTGAAACCTATTTTTATGTGGTGGAGTGCTATTATTGAAACATATTTTTGTGTAGTTTTTTTGGATTTTGTAATACTCCCCCACATCTGAATCCACCATTTAAAATAATAAAGTTTGATCTTTTCAACAATTCAATTCACTTTTTTTAATTGTACGTCCCAAAAAACATACGAGTAGAAGGAATTCGTAATGTCCTTTGCAGAGGCGGCCATCTTGGACGCCATATTGAATTTCTCCGCATGTTTGTGTAAGTTGGTTTCCCAATATTTCACTTTCATTCTGTGAACTGAAATACATATAATTTGACACTAATTTTCTTAATTTAATCCAACTATAAATGATTTATATATGTTGGCAGTCATTTTAGCCGTCATCTTGATTTTGGGTCTCTGAGCAATATTGCACCTTATCACCATTGATATCCTTATTCTACAAATTAAAACGAAGCGATTGATAACCTCTCCCATACTTCTATCATTAAGTAGCCCACGGAAGGTGTTATACTTGCCCCCAAACCAATATTGACAAAATATAAAATAACAAATTCAAACGCCACATAAAAACAACAAATAAATCTAATCAATATGTAATAATATAATATAATAGACAACTACGCATACGAAAACGGTTAACGCGAGAAGCCTTGCTTCTCTGTGGTGTAAGTTCTCTGACACTGTATTAAATGGGTCGCGTGCGCGTGACGTCACAATCTGAGACCTTAGGAAAAACAAACAGAAATTCTTTAACTGTCAAATGGCAACTGATTGAACTTTTTGTAATATTATTGTTTCTATGTATATTATTCATACAAATGACAAGTTTTTGGTTTATTATTAATTGTGGAAGTGTGACAATCCAAAACAATGCCAGTTTTGATAAAATAACCTCAATTTACGACCAGAAGAAGTTAGAGGTTAAAATACTGCAACTGATTTCAAACAATTAAAATGAATGATTTTACGAGAGTCTTCCAAGGATTTTTTTAGTGGTACGTTGTTGCATATTAATGTAAGAATTTGGTTTTTAACGTGGGTTTATGTTGTAGGAAAAACAGCCGTATTACAAGACCATTACGATACATCCAGTTTGGGCATCCTCTCTTAAAAAGGAATACAATTTAAAACCCATATGTGAAACTGAAAGTGCTTATAATAATAATAACTGCTGCTCACATAAGCAATAAACAATTCATGGTAAAGAAAATTAACATTTTATATTGGTTTGCCAGTATTTTTAATAATTATTTCTTCTTTAAATTTTAGTTGAGCGAAAGGTGTGTAAAGCTGTGCCAAAGGAGAGAAAAGTGCAATAGTAGAAATTGTTTTAAATAAAGTACACTCCAAGAGGAAGCAGGCTTCATAAAGATATTTGATAAAGTAGGTGCATAAATTAGGAAAGGAAATTCAAAGTACCTGCGGCCGTCAACAAGTGCATGATGCAATGTGCTCTTTCAAAGTATATCGTGTGGTGTTTAAAAACTCGGTGTTGGACTATTGAACACTGAAAAAGTTGAAAATTAAAACTCTGAAGTGGTCTACGGTCAGTGAACACATAAGCAAAGTCTGACTCGGCTTTGTTAGTGTTGAATTGTATAGCTATAAAAGCCCTTCGAGTTAAATGTTACTTATTGCTTAGATAGATATTACTATAAAGTATATATATTATGTTATGTTAGGTACCTACATTACACTCATTTATTTTTTGTTACAATATTAACCTCTCTTATAACTTTCTTGTTGATTCTTCTTAGAAGTACTAATGGACCTTGGACAATAAATAACTTATTTAGTAAAGATCTTTTGTTTTACTTTCAGTTACAAGTTCGACGTAACTGACAATTTCAATTTACTGCTAACAATATATAGTAGTAGAAGTGATAAATAAAACATAATAAAAAGAGTATATTTAATAAAATGATAATGAACAAACCAATTACATAAAATTATGAAAGCCATTACATAACAATATATGAAAAATAAAATTTTTATAGAAATTACAATGGATTGTATAGACGAGAAGAAATTATGCACGTCTTACTACATACTTCAAATAGTTCATAGCACATCAGTCTTCATTGCTTAATTTATATGGTGTCTTTTTCACAAAATTTACGGCGGTTAATACCTTGATCATAGCCATGTTTACTGCTAAAAAGGAAATACTTCCTCTCTCAAGTAGTGGACATGTTTTGTCTAAACTAGCAACACATTCACAGTAAGTACTAAGAAACCATCTGAATCTGGAGTCAAAGGCTTTTTTTCATGATGCCACGACTTAACCTGAAAAATGAATTTGTATGTTAGCAATTATTTCTAAAGCAACATTTAATTAGGCAAGTGTATATGAAAAGAATGGTAAATCATTGATAACAATTCTTACCTTTGCAACAAGGTTTTATTCTGTAAATTTCTTGCAGAGTACTTCTTTCACATAACCATAAACAGCTTTAAGACTTTTAAATGCCTTGAACTCATCCTTCTCTCTATACACTTCTCTCAAAAACCAAGTAATTCGCAGTATCCATATGTGTACTATTTGGAAATACATCAATATTTACACTAAAGCATTTTTTTCTCAAAATATAAGGATTTAATTTCATGACAGCAGTATACCTAACCTCTACATCATGAGACAATTCTGCAAAATACGAACTAACCGTCATCCTGTCGAACAAAATTGAGCATATAAAAGTAATAAGAATAGCTGCAGATGTTAAATAATCCAACATTAAACTTTTAAATGGCACAAACACAGTAAAATTCACTTTAAAGAAAAACATTCAATACGCGGATAATTCAATGACAGCTGTTTGTTTTTCCTAAGGTCTCAAAATCTGTGACGTCGGCGCACGCGACCCGGTACGACTGTCATATATACTAATCTGCTTGTCACTGCATTTTGCAAAATGTATTTTCAGTTTAGATTAAGTTGGAAATAGATAATAACCTTAAATAATAATACAACATATGTGTAAAGTAAAAAAAAACACATTTTTAAGCTAAAGAAATTTTGTGGCCTAGAATCATTAAAACAGAAGGAAAAAGGTTATTTATTTTCTGAGGTCCAACAGTAATTACCGTTTCGATAAAAAAAACCGCTGCCCAAGGAATCACTACTTCCACATCCAGATTCTTTTCCAAGTCACTCACAACGAAAAAATTTTTGTATGTGGAAATAATTGTTTATGGAACTTTAATAATATAATATTTGAAATCCTCTACCCCAAAAACCCATAAAACGATACCCCACATCGGTAGCGGGTTGGGGGGTGGTGATAAGGGGTGGTAGTGGGGGTGGATGAAGTAAAAAAACATTTTGAGGTTTCTGATTCTTGTACACACACTAAATCACAATTTTTTTTCATCCCCTTTAATAATGGGGTGGGGGTGGTAAGGGGGGTGGCTAATGCCAAAATTTTTTTTTGAGACCTTAGCTTCTCTTGTATATACTAAATACCAATTTTATGGACTCTTACCTGCTTGATTTACCTATTTTCCCCAAATTTACCCCAATTTACCCCCCAACCCTTCTACGGAACAAAATAAAAATATAATCTAGTTCTAGATCTCGTTAAAGTACATATATGTACCAAATTTCAAGTCAATATCTCAAACGGTTCCAGAGTAAACGTGCGCACAAAAAAAGTTACAGACAGACAGACCGACAGACAGAAATTTTTTTTTCGCTCAAACTTAAAATCTCGACGTTTCGTGACATTCTAAGCCTATTTGAACAACAAAAATTTTTAAAATTTTTTTTGTCGTTACTATACTTTCACTGGATGTAGAAGTAATACGTAAAATCGCGTTTTTAAAATTTTGAATTTTGGAGCTTCGACCTGCTGTATTTTTAAAATAAAGACTTTTGAAACTTTATCCATAACAATTTTCATTGAGAATGACCTAAGAATTCTGTGTCTTAAATTTGCAGCGATTCCGTCGACAACAAAATAAATTACCCAATGCATTTGGTGCGGGGTTCTTTAGGACTTATGATTGATTAAAGTTCTAATAACTTTTATACTAGACGGACGATTTTTTCAAGATTTTTACAGAGTGTTAATAAGAAACTGCTTAATGTTAGGTTAGTTTTTAAAGTATAATTCTAAAAAATTGTAGTTTTTGGAGCGAAAATTAACTTAGCCCAACGTGCATACGAGCTCTACTATGTTAAGGCATATTTGTCAAATTTTTCGAATCGATTACTCCGAAACTAAACGGACGATTTTATTTTTATTGAAAATTCAAGTGTAAATTCACTTTATTTATTAGTATACCAAATTGTACTTTTTTTTAATGCCTTATTTATATTAACGTCCTGGTGAAGGTTAACTAATGCTACTCTACCACTTAATCAGGACGGTGAGATGAGATACGGTCACCAATCCATGTGATTGACTCGCCACGGCGCGGCGTGCTTAACTTCGCCGATCGAGTCCACTAACTGGAACTGGTACCGTACCTCATACTCATACTTACTTAAAACTCTAAAAGTTCATTTTAGTATACAAGTACTTTAACACACTGTTGCAAAGTAAATTCTCTGATAACGGTAAACTAAGGAATGGTATAGTTGTAATGGTGGTAAATATGGGTGTTAAACGGGCAACAAAAAAGATTGTATATAGTATAATAACTTTGACTTTTCACGCAACTATAAAAAGGAGCATACAATTTTTAGGTTAACCCCTGGCTAACAGGCATAACCGCTTTGTAGCTTAAGTTGAATTTACTCTGAGTTTAACCCAAGGTTACTTTTAACCTGGACCGAAATTAACACTTTAGTCTGGAGTTAATGTTTAACTCCAAGACAAACTAACCTAACCCTGTATTGATAAACCTTGGTTCACAAATGTAGTTTTCTCTCATGCAGGTAAAGATAAAAGAGGTGGCAACTCGGAGGCGTCCAACATGAGAGCATTATCTTACGACAAACACTTGGAGTATTTGGCGCAATGCAACGTAAACAGATGCATCTTTGGGCATGATAAATGTCCTAAGACGAAAAAATACTCGTTTGGTCAAAATTTATGGAATGGAAACGGCCACTTCGACAACGAACGTCATGTACAGGCAGCTGTGAAAGATTGGTAACTTCTTTTCTTTCGATTAAAAGATCAATAACATAGGTATGTAAGTGAGAAGTGAGGTAGGTAATGTTAAACCAGACTAGATCACCAAACACCGAAGTCAAGCAACGTCGCGCATGTTGAGGATTTGGATGAGTTACCTGACCACCGGGAACACCGCGAGGCGAGGCCATTGCTGCTCAGCGTACACTCAAAGAAAATGATAGGTAAATTCAACCAAAAAGAGCATATGAAATCGCGCCTATCTAGTTTCATAGTTAAATCAATCAGAAAAGAATAGTCATACAACTTTATTTGTTTTCGTAAACAAATAGTAGTTTAATAATCATATCTTCTTGTAACAAATTAAATAGTACAATGACATTTTTTTATGTTCACTAACCATTTTCAATTTGGTCTACAATTAAATAGTACAACGACTTTGTTTTTTGTTCACCAACTAATTTTTAGGTTGATCTACACCTTATTGTATGATGAAGTTTTTTTTGGTTAGCCAAAATCTCAGTATTGAGACATCAGACCACCCAAACCAAAGATTAGAGATCGTTTATAAGATCCATCCAAATATATCGATGATCCCTGAGAGAATTTGAACATTGCAATCATGTTATTAATTTTCTGTAAATTCATAAGAATAAAAGATAAAGCATGATTGATTATTGTCAGTGATTTGCATGTGGCGTCATCTGGGAATAATTTCTGTAATAGACTACGTGGTAAGCAAGCAAATTTTATGGTAATTCTTTTAGAACTTCTAGAAGACGACAATAATATTGGTTTGTCTACCAAGTAAAATAATACAGCGAACTAATACTGGGTTAGAATTACAATTCGATAATAGTTAAAAATAAAATATACTATTATCTAGTTTAATTTGACAGAATTCAACAAAATAATAGTCAGACGAAAAAAATAATAGTCTTATTCATCTATTTTTTAAGTTAATGTTTGTTTTGTTGTACGACAACTTTTTATTGATTAAAATAACAATCACCACTTGTTTAAAAATACCATCAATATAATTTAGTTTAACAAAATTAACGATATTGTTAGTTAACCATTTTTTTTTGTTGAATTTTTACCCATACTATTTCTTTGAGTGTAGAAATACTGTGGTTGCTGTCTGAATGTGCACAGTGAATAGCAGACTGACACACCGACCGATCATAGAACTTCCCAGGCAGCAAATGTCCGAAACTAGAGTTGGGGGACTCAAATTTTATAGGAAGACGAACCTTTGATAGATAATTAAGGGATTCTAGTATGAACGTTCTAATTGAATTCTATACCCCCGGTCAATGGGTTTTTGTTCTGGTCAATAAATTAGATTTTCCCCGTCTCAAATTATAGCAAATTTAGTTTAAATTAAATCATTTTTACTACAGACCCAGAAGTTGGGGAGATATTTAGTAAAAACCAAATAAAAGTCAAGAATTTACAGATACAGTTCAAAGAAAACAATGATGGCGTCGTGTTTCAAGATGGCGGACACTGAAATCGGGCACCCCCCCCCCCCCCCCCCCCTGAATTGATAGTACTGAAGGTATATAAGAAGTATGCAGGTCACGATCTTTTCGCTAATTTAATCTCATCTGGCTATAAAAAATTTAGAAAAATAGAAAAATGTGTACTAGTAGGAAGTCTACATGTGGAATGGTTTTCAGCTTAGTTGAATAAAATGGTTTTTTTTTTTTTGAAAATTGTTATTTCCTTATTTTGCAACTAAGCCTGCGTTTCCAAATTTCCAGTTTGACATTATAAACGTTTTAATGCCATCCTGTCTAATATTCCTGTACTATTGTGCTTTTTAGGTACGATGAAATTGTAGATACTAGTGAAGAAATCATAAACACTTTTAAAACAAGACACAGCGAGAATATAATGATTGGACATTTTACTGCAATCGTTTGGGCGAAGTCAACACATATTGGATGTGCAGTAAGCAAAGAAAGTGGCGGTAAGGCTAAGGATTAGATAAAAGGATTCGGTATTAGATAAATTGATAGTTCAAGTCATAACGGATTTGAAAATTGTGATTTTAACTTGAGAAACACTGCCCTACTAAGACAAGATCTCGCTACTGCAAAAAATCAATTTTTGAGATTTTAATTGCATTTGCACCGTATTAGTGATCCTCACCACTGTACAAAATGTAGAAGTCGTATCTAAAGCAAAACTAGTGAATATACATCACGAATATGTGTCATATCTACAAAATAGACCTATTCACTAAGGTCAAAAGTCATATCCGATCATTACCAGATTTATTTGTCGTAACTTAACATATATACAATGTTTTGTTATATGGTTACACTGATAAAGGGGACACATATTTATTTGCCAAAAATGAAAATCATGAATTATGAAATGTAGATGGCATAACATAATTCAGAAAATAGTTGATTTCTCTAAAATTACATTTTCTCAGATACGACTTCTTGTCATAGCAGGGCAGAACAGGTGTCGCAAAGTGTCACAATTAGCGAACAAATGCTCTAGATCAAAGCTTAATTTTGCTTTTACTTTCACATGCACATAGTGGAGCATTGTGTTTAAAAAAAATATTTTTTTTTGTTCAAATAAGTTTAAAATGTCATAAAACGTCGAGATTTTAAGTTTGAGTAGAAAACCAATTTCTATCTGATAAGATGTCTCGTATGCTGACTGTCTTGTGTACAAAGTTTTAAGCTCGTGGATTTTGCATGGGGTGGAAAAAAAAATAATTTACCCACAAATGTTTTTTTTCTCACCTCCTGTTTGACGGATCGCTTTGTAATTTGGCACAAATAATATTAGTGTCAGGATTGTTTATTTTAAAAAATATTACTCTTCTACGATGATTTTATGCATTAAAAAAAAATTTATATATTTTTTCAATGGCCGGAAGGGTAACTACCCTGTTTGACACTGTTACCTTATTTTGATACAATATGTATTTAAACTATAACTATAACATATAACAGTTATAGTTTTATTAATGCGGTGGAACAGGATAAAAATAAATAAAAACTTGCAATATTACGAGTATAATTATTTAATATTTTGATAGATAATTATATAATTCATTCAGACAAGAGTAACTGAGTGATGCAAAAATTGGACCCATATTGTGAGCAAAGGAAAAAGGAATCCGAGAATGGAAGGATGTCTCAACAAAGGAGTAGGATTGAAGGCTTTGTGGTGACAATGGGATTCACTTAGAGCATTAGACGGGATGTTATTATTATTACATACGAACATCTATAAGACCTATTTTATTAACCATTAGGAACATGATAACACATGAAAAACAAAATTATTTATCCAAGTCACTTTTCTCATCTAACTGTGGCAGTAAAGAAAGTTTTATTGGTTGATTCGATTATAGTACCTCCAATTTTTTTACATATTATACATTGTTACTGTTTTTGCATTTTAAATTAAGTGAGCTGATTTTGCTCTCAGAACTATTGCTATCCATTTCGTGCATATCACTAACTACTATCTAAGTTGTTTAAAAGTGGGAAAATTAAGTATTAGATACAATACAAATAACATAAGAAAATCACGAGTACCTACGATACACATACTTAAAATTCCGGAGATAAGATATGAGAACGTAACAGTATGAGATGGAGCTACAGAGATTTGTAAGACAGATGCGGCTGCGGCATAGCGGGGGCGTAAGTAGCCAGCGGTTCGGCAGCCAATTGAAAAATGATTTATTTTGTATTTATAGTGCCTCTTTAACTATCACAGCACGCACTTCTGACCAAGAGGTGTCTTTAAAGGCAGCTTCTACTTCGAGGGCACGCACCAAAGCCTCGCTAATACTTTGATGCCGCGATATTCTAAGAATTCGCCTGACCTCTTCGGCCCTGATGCCATCTAAAAAGGCTCCCACCGCTAGTTGGTCCTGAAATTCTCTTGGTGCATTCGGATATGCCAGGTGTGCCAGTCTCTCTATCGCAGCTTCGAATTCTTGTAAGCTTTCCCCAACCTTTTGCGTCCTTGATTTTAGCTGAGCCTGGTATATTTGGGCAAGGTATTGGTCGCCATATCTAATGCAGCTTCCAAGACTTTGAAGTCTCTTTGTTTCTCCACCGGGATGGTCTGAAGTAACTCTGAGGTTTGGCCCCTTAGCGCCAGAACTAATGCCATAGCCTTTTCCTCGTTATCCCAGTTATTCGCACTTGCAGCCGCCTCAAATTGTCTCTTGTACGTTGTCCATGAGCTTTGGCCGTCAAATGAGGGAGGTTTTAAACGAGGACCTGATGATGCTACTAGCTGGCTTCCATTCTCTCTCAATTGTCGTTTAAAGCGCTCCACTTCTCCTTCGACATCACTCATCTTTTCTTTGATGTCACTTACTTCCCCTTTGACATGACTGACTTCGGTCTTGACCACACCTACTATCTTGGACCTTGTTTATCTCTTCCTTGATTTCGTTAGTGATTGAATTCATAGCGCCTTGTTGGATTTTCATTTGATCGCTCAGGATTTTCCTCAGTTCTTCCTGGCGTCTTTCTTGTTCCTCTTTTTCTTCTTGGCGTTGCCTTTCTTGTTCTTCTTTCTCCTCTTGACGCCTTATTTCCAGATCTTCCATTATTTCCTTCAATTCGTGTCTTTCTTCTTGACGCCGCCTTTCTTCCTCTTGACGTCTTCTTTTTTGCTCTTCTTTTTCTTCTTGACGTCGCTTTTCTTGTTCTTCTTTTTCTTTGCGATGTCTTATCTGAAGTGAAATAACTAAACATGAATGAATTATATGATTACCTATCTAAATATTAAATAATATACTCGTAATATTGCAAGTTCAGATAATTTTTATTTATTTTTATCCTGTTCCACCGCATTAATAAAACTGTAACTGTTATATGTTATAGTTATAGTTTAAATACATATTATATCAAAATATGGTAATAGTGTCAAACAGGGTAGTCACCCTTCCGGCCATTGAAAAAATATATTAATTTTTTTTTAATGCATAAAATCATCGTAGAAGAGTAATATTTTTTAAAATAAACCTAACACTAATATTATTTGTGCCAAATTACAAAGCGATCCGTCAAATAGGAGGTGAGAAAAAAAAAATTTTTCCCACCCCATGCAGAGTCCACGAACTTAAAACTTTGTACACAAGACAGTCAGCATACGAGACATCTTATGGAAGCCATTTTTGTTCGGAGGATGCGGGGGCACTTTTTACATTGCTACTCGCTCATACTCTTTGGTATATAAGTTTGTATTGGGGTCCTTAAAATACCACCAAACCCCACCGGTAATCCGCCGTGCCTGTCACCCCTAAACAACCCCCGGAAGGGGTGAAAAACGGACTTTTTTAGTTTTTTGGCAATATCCTAAAAAAAGCTATATACGAAAAAATATGAAGGCAGAAAAATTAAAGAGCATAAAATTTTCTATAAAATCACTTTTAGCAGTTATATTTTGCTTTACCAGTGGCGGAGTTATGATATTTTTAATAATATTCTGTAAAAATACTCTCTAGCCATTACTTATAAAATTTTGACATTAAATATACATAACAATGTATATGCATATTAGTGGCTTCTGTGAGTCGAACAGGTATGTAAATAATTTATAGCCTAACGAGACTATGTCCCCCCCCCCGTTTTCGAGGATGCTGAACACGATGGAGGTAGTTTAAACTCTTTCCAAACGGCCAAAACCACCCCCGAAAGGGGTGAAACGCGGATACGCCGTCTCATACCGACTAAACCTGCGTCAACCCCCGTTTTCGAGGATGCTAAACTCGATGGCGGTGGTTTAAACTCTTTCCGAGTTAACCTCCCCCCACCCCCTGAGCAGCATCACCATCGTGTTCAGCATCCTCAAAAACGGGGAGTGACGCAGGTTTAGTCGGTACGAGACGGCATATCCGCGTTTCACCCCTTTCGAGGGTTGTTTTTGCCCGTTTATGGGGTGGGGTCAACTCGAAAAAAGTTTGAACCATCGCTATCGTGTTCAGCATCCTCTAAAACGGGGGGGGTGGCGCAGGTTTAGTCGGTATGAGACGGCGTATCCGCGTTAACCCCTTTGGGGATGGTTTTTGGCCGTTTGGGAGGTGGGGTTAACTCGTAAAGAGTTTAAACTGCCACCATCGTGTTCAACATCCTCGAAAATGGGGGGAGACATAGTCTCCTTAAGCTATAAATTAGTTACACTTTTCGAGATTTTTTCCGACTCACAGAAGCCACTATATTTTGGTAAATACATTTAATACATTCTTACGTCAATAAATTAGAAATAAAAAGCATACCAGTGGAGTATACTATATTTCTAATTTCATACATTATTTTATATTTGCTAATAGAACTTTAACATTTTACGTGCCTATTACATGTAACAAAATAATTATTTTAAATATCCGTGGAATTTCTATGGAATTGGAATTGGCCATAGTGTAACTGTAGTATTTGATACCAGCAATTAGTGCAATAATAATAGAACAAAATCGTAGATCCATGGGTAGGAAAACGGCACCAACTGTAGAAATCTTTAATTCATCAGTTGTCAAATTTCCACAAGAAGATTTGTTGTCCAACACAACAAATAAGCAATGTCTTATTAAACAACTTGGAAAGTCGTTGTCGGAAAAGGAAATTAAAATTGTATATTCAGATGGTGATGCGGATACGCTTATAGCAACAACTGCTACAGCACTTAGTGAGGCGTGTGAAGGGGCCGTGTTTGTAGTAAGTGAAGATACTGATGTAATGGTTTTGTTGATCCACTACGCTAACCAAAATTTGTATATGCTACGCCCAGGAAGAAGTTCAAAACTAAATAAAATTACTAATATTTCAAAGTTGCAGCATGAGTTGGAACCTTTAAAAAATGTTCTTCTTGCCATGCACGCCATTTCCGGATGTGATACTACATCTGGCCTGTTTAACAGGGGAAAAATTAATTTGGTCAATACTATGAAAAAGATGAAGTTGTTTGATCTTCTTGGAGAATTTTACAATCCAAATATATCCAAAGACAGATTGAGGACCTTAATTTCGACATTTTTTATTTCCGTATACGTCAAAAATAGAACAAGTACCGATTTGAATAACGTCAGATACATTATCTACCAGCAGTACATAGCAAAGCAAAGTTTAAATAAAGATTTTAATCTGGCTTCATTTCCACCGACCATAAATGCAGCTCAATACCATGCATTTAGGACATTTCATCAGGTAAGTCCAGCAACCCTACATACATATCTTGTTTACATGTATGATTAACTTTTAGGTTCAAGCATGGTTGAATAATAGCTTACCACTCCAGAACTGGGGATAGATTTCTACTGATTCCGGAATCTTCCAGTCCAGATGGTTCAAAATATAGCCCCCAATGGATCCTTAAAAGAATATTTTTCAACTGTTCATCAGATGGTTTCAAAAATGCATGCTCATGTCGTAAAATGGGCCTAAAGTGTACCTTGGCATGTGAACAATGTAATGGTATTACCTGTTTTAATGGGACAGTTGAGGATTTACAGGCGGATGACGACATCTAAGCATGCGGATGACGACATCTAAGCATGCAGATAAATTATATTGGATAATAAGTAATTAAAAACATACATTACATTCACAAATGTGGATTTTTACGAAATACCCAGTTATTAAAAATATCGTAACTCCGCCACTGGTAAAGCAAAATATAACCACAACGTGATTTTATAGGAAATTCTATGCTCTTTAATTTTTCTGTCTTCATATTTTTTCGTATATAACTTTGTTTTTAAGTTATTGCAAAAAAAAATTTAAAAAGTCCGATTTTCACCCCTTTCGGGGGTTGTTTAGGGGTGACAGGCACGGCGGATTACCGGTGGGGTTTGGTGGTATTTTAAGGACCCCAATACAAACTTATATACCAAATTTCAGCTTGTCTCTAATTTGTTCCTGGTTTGACTGGATCGACCCTGGGCTAGTGATGCGCGATATATATCGATGTATCGAAAACATCGATATTGCGATGGACGATATTCGATGTTTTTACATCGATAACTTACATTATTAAACATCGATGAAATATCGATGTTAATAAAATGTCGATATAATGAAATAATGATATTTTTTTTCGTATATCCCCCCCCCCCCCATCTTCAAGTTTGAGATATGGATACATTTTTTTTCTGATTTGTCCCCCCCCCCACTCATTAGTTATGAGATCCCTATAAAAACAATTCTCATTTCTCCCCCCAGCTCATCAATTTTTATCAAATATCGATAAGAATTTCGATGAGCAAATATCGATATTTTTCACCCGATAAATATCACATATCGATAAGTTTGGTCGATGTTACCATCGATATGAAATATCGATATTTTCGGTTCGATGTCGCATCACTACCCTGGGCTATTTCGTATGTCGAAAGAAGTTTGACAGAAAACAATTATTTTTAAGGTTAAATGAACATTTAAATCTGAGTGAAGTTAGTCACATCAGTATAGCCCACCTAATATTATTGGTAACTTTTAATAATCCAACTGTTCACTAACTGAAACCGCCAAACACATGGTGCATACGAATTATGCTTAGCTGACTGATAAATCTTATCAGTTTGATAGTTAACAACGGATTTAACTGAGTAATGGTGCATATGGCAGTTTTAATGTCATTGATCTATTAAATCTTAAAACTAGCTTCGCCCAATTTTTTCCTAAGAACCCTTTGAAGTATTCTTTATCATCAACAGGGCTTTTGGAGGCGCGACCGTGCCCCATCGTACTCCATGGGGAGCCACGAGCTAAATATAAGTTGCTTTTTTTTAGTAAAATGTATCATCAATTTTGAGATTTTGCCAATAGGTTTTGAAAGAAAAAAAAATCTTAGCAGTATATGGGTGGTGGGAAAATTTAAGATCAATGGTATATAAATGGGGAAAGATCGATTGGACTGAAGCAGATAACCGGAAGTGGGGTGAGAGTGCGAAAAGGTGTGTTTTTTGGGGTAGAACGTGGTTTTTTACGATTTCTGTCAAAAGTAGACCCCCTATATGGATATATACATTTATATATACATTTTAACGTATTTCTTAAATGTGAAATAGGTATTAGAAGTCCTTAAATATTTATTAGACAAGAGAAATAAAATAAAATTCTAGGCTCTGTTTCTATCTTCGAAAATGTCGCCTTATAAACATATGCATTAAGGGTCAAAGTTTCAGTGTGCTTGGCAGGCAACCCGTGTGTCATGACAGTAGTATATAGAGGTTGCCTAATTCGTAACGTCACAACTAATTGAGTCCATTGCACAATACCTTTTCTCGGGAGATATTTGAGCAGCTTGTATTCGATGCCGTCTGAACCCGGGGCTTTGTCATTCGGTAATGTCCGGACAATGCCAGCCACTTCCGAGGCTATGGCTATGACCTTTAGGAATTCGCGTCTGGTCAACTGGACATTTTTTGTTTGCAATGCCAAGGTGTAATATTTATGTTCACTTCTTAATTAATTTGTAACGTGACTTGTATTACTTAAAAATAACGTGTAATTGAACTCACCGTGTTACCCTACCACAGCTACACCGTCTAGACGTCTAGATGAGAGCATTTTTATGGCGTCCATATGATGACTCTAATGTCACACCATTATTGTCATTAACTGGTCAAATGACGTCTACTGACGGCAGATTACATTAGTACGACGTCCTAATGACGATACCTTGCTACTTGGGTAATAAAAATAGTTAACCTCTCCTAGTTCTAATTAAAAAAGTGATTTATGTATTCATCTGGTCGTGATACCGATAAGACTAAATTAAATCTATTTATACATTTTCAGCCAAACAACCCTTCAAATATTTTGCCTGTAACTATGGTCCCGGTGGCAACATGATTGGAGCGCCTGTCTACAAAAGAGGAAAAGCTTGCAGTGCGTGTGAAGGCGGAGATAAATGTAACTCAAAATATCCAGGACTCTGCGGTGAAGTAACTTATTACTCAAGTGTCATTTCCACAAAGCTGAATTCATTATATGTTTATTTAATAATTATTGTAATATGTAATATAGTAGTTTAATAATAAATAGTTTTTGAAATTATTTTAATATTCGATTTTAATAATTAGCACAGCAAACATTTATATGCAAGTTTTCGCTGACTCTATGCCATACAACCGATGAACTCTTGCTGGCATTCTTCATTGGGTCGGCATGTGTGGGCCACTCTGGCCGGCAGCCGAGCATAGATCAATTTGCCTTAACTTACTTGTCTTCGAGCCAGCATTGGGCCATCACATGAAAACCACAATACCGACATGGATCACTAAATTAAATATGTCTTTATTTCAGTGGCTCAGAATATGGCCGAAACGAGGTGTATATTGGGACCGCACTCTGTATATAATAGGTTTAGTCATAGGGCTCTTTCATATTTTTATTCTTTCTAATTTTCTTACTAAGGCAGTTATATGTTCTCTTTAACTTTAAAAACGCGTACGCGACATCTGTGTGCTGGAAAGAGGACGACTCGCCAAGAGGACAGGACGTGAAGCGAAAAGCACGGTAGCTTTAAAAATTATATTTGAACTTTTAAAAATGGTATTACTATATAGGTTTCATATTGTTTTATAATAAATATAGATAAATTTATTTCAATTCATTTTTTCGAATTTTCATGTATTTTTTAATGTGCAAAAAGTGTAGTACATTATTTATCGTGAAAAACTGCCTGTAACTCGGAAAATTAGCAAGTTACAAAAAAATTCCAAGAGACCAAAAATGTTTAGAAGGCCTTAGTGCATACGTCTGAGTTTTTTCAAATTTTTAAATTACATGTTTTCAAAGAAAGAGGTAGTTTTTCATGTTTTTCCAGAGTAACTCGGTGAAAACGCACTTTACAGAAAAGTTGCAAATAAAAAAAGTCTTGTATTTCGATAGCACATTCACCTGAATTTTTAGATTTTTTTTTTAACTTTTACATTTCCCCTCCTCCACTTTTAGGAATTTTCGAGTGGTCATATCTCCAAAAATATGCATTTTTCGAAAAAATTCACAAGATTAAAAACATCTTATTTTGTTTCTGTTTCATTTTTGACCTAATTCTACAACTTACGGAACCCATGATAAATGAGGTTTTCTGCCCCTTCTGATCATTTCCTACTCTGATCTTTTTTCAACTCTTTTATTAACGTCATGAAAAACATATTGCACAAGGTTTCATCAAAATCCATTCATTTGCACTCAATATAGAGGTGAAACTCCACGTTGACTGGCATATATGCTAAAGCAAATAAGCAAAGCAAACGATGCGTCATTTGCTTTGCTTATTAGAAAAATGTGTACTAATAGGAGGTCTACATATGGAATGGTTTTCAACTTATAGCCCAGTCGATGAAGGTATTTATCCACAAAATTTTGCAAACTGTGTAAACTTTTTTTTAATGAGTTCTTGAAAGTGTGTAGAAAAATATCCTGAAAAGTTTACATTTCGCTCGGGTGCAGAACATAAAAAAAAAGTGAAAAAAAATTTTTTTTCATCCATTTTTTCAAAATTTTGAAATTAAATCAAGCTAGAAAAAAATAACAAATACAGGTGGATAGATCACGTATTTATGAACAAAAAATGTTCTAACAAAATTTATCGTTAAAGCCACGGTTTTCCCGGAAAGAAATAGTCAAGTGTAACGTTATAACTCGAAGCGAGATCCATACGTGCGCGCGCTTGAATACGCATGACTGTGACACCGACGCACTGAATTACATGTCACTAAATCAGAATTTGTTCAATCTACATGAGTGTTGGTTCATTTAAAAGATGGAAATTGTAGCTTTCTGATGCTTTTTTGTTTTAAACAAAACAAGCAAAGGATGGATGGGAAAAATATACTTATATAATATATTATCATGCCCGAATTGAATCGTCGCAATAAACAATATAGAAAAAAAATAAAAGCCCTTCAAAAAAAGTCTTTCTTCACTGAGAACTGTTGAAAAGTATGTACCCTTCATGATTATTATGGTTTATTACGTTGTAGTAACGAGGATTAAAAAAAAGTACATCTCAAATCATTTTAATTTCCTTGCTTGATGATTTTTTTTGATGAATTGGAGGCTGTAACTTGTCGAGAAATTGACCCATTGGAAAAAATAAAATATCACTATTTCGGAAAAAATGTATATTTTTCGAATGTTCAAACACAAAATTGTTTACTTGTATGCATTTTTTCGAAAATAAGATCAATCAGATCATGATAAGAAATTGCGATTTTCACGATCTTATCCTTATAACTATGAAAATATCTTTGATTGTTTTGAATATAAATTCTGAAACTTTTCCAGTACATTAACAAATGTATAAGGAATCCATTGGATATAGCTGAAATGTGAAATAAATACAACACAGTAAAGGCAGGGCTGGCTCCAGGTATTTTGCCGCCCTCTCTTATATAAATAACATTAGGGTCAGGCGGGGTAAAAATGAATGACACCTTTCAATTTTTAGGTTGCTTAGAATCGAGTCATGTTTAATGAAAGATTGGTATCATATGTAAAAATGACAGGAAAAACTATATTTATATGTATTTTTTACTAAAAAGTACCGTTAATTGATAAACAAAAATAAACAGTGTCTAATTTTTACCCTCCAAGTGGGGTAAAGAAAGTAGATTTATTCCCATTCTTATTGACGTCGTACAAATGGACATGCAAAAATAAGACAGAGGGGGTTTTTTTCTTTTATATGTAATTTATTCAGATTTTTTACTAAACAAGAAGGGGCTTGCAGAAGGGTAGCTTCTCCTAAATTAGGAAGCTGAAATGTGCCTGCTTCAGTCTGCCCATTTGGTTTCTTTAGTCTCTTTTTTACCCCGCTTTTAATTTTTTCGTTAAAATCAAATTTTTGATGATTTAAAACTAGCGGACTAATAAACTTGATCACAAATGTGAAGTATGACACTTCTAGTTTCTATTCGCAAAAGGTCGGAGAGAAATGAAATTTGGTGGTATGATAGACATGAGTGTCCTGACAGTACACCTGAGTTTTCGGGAAATAGCGCCGTTGTGGTAAGTGCTATCGAAAAAAAGTTCAAATGAAATATGTAGAGAACAAAATTGTGCACAATAATGATAATTAAAAAATGCCCATATAGGAATATGTAGGGGAGCTCTTCAAAAAATCACGAGGGGGCAACCGCTGGCGAAATTTTGTACACCTAATACCTATTCTAGAAAAATACCCTTTATTTCCCCTTTAATTCCTTGTAATTCCCCTAATTCCTCAAATACCTTTATTTCCTCCTAATACCTTAATATTTTCTAGATTATCTCGGGAACGGTGCACTTTTTGATAAAAATACCTATATACAAAATTATTCCTTATAAAATTCGCTATAAAAAACGTCTCTACACTTTTTTCCTAAAATTAATAGTACCGTGGGAAATAAGGCGCACACATAAGGGTTGGTTCCGGTCAACACAATAAATTGTAATCTTTACTATAATCTACTTTAAAGTTCAGTAGTTAACGTTAAAGCAGTAGCTACTAAAGTCCGCCTAAAATTATAATAAATGTACCACTTCCACCCCCTCACACCTATAAAATAACGCGATTATTGGTGAAGCGAGAATATGGTATACCGGGTGGCTCAGCCGATAGGGACACTGTTGTAACTTTTGAATGGGCGAATGGATTTTTTTCAAATTTGGTGTAGTGATATGGGATATAATTTCTAATTATGTAGTGTAAAGAACCAAAATGGCCGACTGCCTGTTTCGACTTTAGTGGGTTTAAAATACCTGCTTTTTGCGTAAAATCCCGCACATTGGCAGCCCTGAACAGTAACAGCGTTTACAGCAAGCTCTAAAATAATGCAGTGACCTTGGGTCGTCTGAGATTTAGTGGGAGAAATTGAAATTTTTTACATTGTGGTGGTCTATAGATATTTATACTCTTTTAGCGTAAAGACAGCTTTGGAAATAGCCATACGGATATTCAGCGAATTATATGACCTGCGCTGATTACATTTGCGCCTCATTTACTAAAGTACTATTAATTTTAGGAAAAAAGTTTAGAGAAGTTTTTTATAGAGAATTTTATAAGGAATAATTCTGTATATAGGTATTTTTATGGAAAAATGCACCGTTCTAGAAATAATCTAGAGAACCTCAAAATGGGGGTGGAAACGACGTCCTCTAGGGGATGAAGCACACAATTTTTGAAACTTTATGAATTTTGTCCGATATATTACAATTTTAACTGTTATATTACTGAAGTATTACAAGACATCGTGCAAAGTTTTAATAATGAAAAAGCTAGTCATGGAGAAATTGTAGACGTAGGAGAGCGATTTGTTCTAGTTTTATACAACTCTACCTCCGCAGAAAAAAGTATAGATGTACACAGATTCGTGACTTTTTACAAACTTGTTAAAGCGATCAATACTGTAATATTATCAAAACTACCAACAACTTCTGCTGCTGCTCGGCAACACTCATATCGCGTTTCTCATGCAAATTAGGGTGCGAAAACAGGTGCAGTTGCAGAAAAGCAGGCTTACGTTGCTCCAAAATATGTTACCATTACCACGGACAAGCATGCATGAATGTCGAATCTATGGAAGACGATGAAGATTAATTAACGTAGATAACCTTTTGATAATTAGTGGATTCGGCCTACAGGGGACACCACACGCCAAGTACTTTACCTCTAGGTTGGCGTGGAAACAAGTACAATATACAATATTCTCGCTTCTTTAAAAATCGCGTTATTTTATAGAGGTGAGAGGGTGGAAGTGGTACATTTATTATAATTTTAGGTGGAGTTTAGTAGCTACTGCTTAATCGTTAAGCATTGAACTTTAAAGTAAATTATAGTAAAGATTACAATTGTGTTGACCGGAACCAACCCTTATCTGTGCGCCTTATTTCCCACGGTACTATTAATTTTAGGAAAGAAAGTGTAGAGACGTTTCTTATAGAGAATTTTATAAGGTATAATTAGTCAAAAAGTGCACCGTTTCCGAGATAATCTAGAATACCTTAGACACTTAAGAAGCCTTCTAGAGATCGGACGCACGAGGATACGCTCCTGACTAAAACCGCGAATAAACCTGTTAAAAGTGGCGCAAAGAAATAGAAAATGGACTAGGATACGGTAAAAAAAAATCCGGACAAGACAATGTTTTGTATCAAACGATAAGAACTAGAATAAAACAAATATTTGGAGTTAAAGTGCAGTGAATATTAATAACATTATATAAACACTCGGGTTTGTGCGCCCAATTCTAAAACAAGTGGTAAACATATGTGCACAAGTGGCTACAAAAGGGCAGAGATCTACCTACCCACGACCATCACTAAGTCGATAATTTACGACACAAGACAAAAATAAACTTCTGGCCACTTGAAACTAGCAATTATCGAAGAAGTGGTGTTATTAGTAGTGTAACAAACTATGAAAGATATCAGCATGACCGCGGGTTCCACCAGTGGCGGAGTGAGTACAAGAAGTAAAAGGAGTGAAACAACTAACTGGTGTGAATGTTCCACTATGCTGCCGATAGTAAATGATATAAAGAAGCAAATGGAAACATACCTGCATATAATCTCTCAGCAGAATATGAAAATTGAAGAGTTAACTACTGAAATAAGAGGATTAAAAGAAAAAATTGTGGAAAAACATAACATGAACGTTTGGCCAGAGTTGCCAACACCAAAGGTAACTTCAAGAAAAGAAGAGCATGTGTTATTGGTAAAACCGAAAACAGGTCAAGAAAATAATAAAGTGAAAATAGATCTAAAGAACTGTATTAACCCAACAGATTTACAAGTCGGCGTGGAAATGGGAAAACCAGTGCGCGACGGTGGAGTTATCGTGAAATGTGCAGATAAGCAAGCCCTTAATACAATAAAAGATGATATTGTCATAAAAATGGGAAAAGATTATGAAGTTCAAGAACCAAGTAGAAAAAATCCTAATATAATAATTGTTGGAGTTGGAGAAGAAGAATTAAATGCAGAAAGAGAACATTTGTTGGCAAAAATAATCAGACAAAATAAGATACCCATAGAAGATAATAATAAGTTTGAGTTAGTATATACAACCAAAGTAAGACGAGGAAGTTTTAATATCATCATTGAAACTGACCCTAAAACATTCAAATTCTTAATTTCAAAAGAGGAAAATGAGGTGCATGTAGGATGGAGAAACTGTAGGATCTATGAACATATGAGAATTAGGAGGTGTTTTAAATGCGGAGGATATAACCATTTTTTAAGTGAGTGCAAAGAAAAACGTAGCTGTGTTTCTTGCTCTGGTGAACATGAAAGTAGTGTGTCGATCAAATTTTAAAAAATGTATAAACTGCATAAGAGCCAATGAAAGGTATAATCTTAATCTAGATATCAATCATGCTGCCTTTGACCGAGAATGTAAGTGTTATTTAAAAATAGTGGAATCTGTAAAGAGAAAAACAGAGTATGAACAATAGCAAATACAGAACCATAACAAACTACTACTATCTTGTATAAATGCGCAAAGTTATTACAAACACAAAGATGAAATATCTGAATATGCGATTAAATATCTACCATCTTTGTTGTGTATTACGGAAACTTGTATAACAGAGGACTTTTTAGATAGTGAAATAACACTAGAGGGATATAAAGTAGTTCGTTGCGACTCAACAAGCCGTTTTACAGGGGGCGTTCAAGTACATGTCAAAGATGGGCTAAAATTTCGGAACATTGAATCTTTCAGACAACAAAAGGAGTTCTGGTTAGTGTCATTGAATGTTATTATAGATAAAATTACTTATTGGGTAATAGCTGTTTATCGTTCACCTAGTGGAAATGCTTATGACTTTGTTAATAACTTTTTTAATTGGTTTGAAGTAAATTTGGTAAAAAATTGTAATTATAATATACTAGTAGTAGGAGATTTTAACATCAACTGGAAAGACAACAATGCGATAAAAAGAAATTTAAGCAATATGTTTGAAAATATTGGCTTTAAACAGTTCGTGACGGAATATACTAGGGTGACGGATATTAGTAAAACTACAATAGATTTAGTGTTTGGAAATCATGCAAATATAAATGTAACTGTGGATCATAATTATATAATATCCGATCATTCCATTGTACATGTTTACACAGATAATATCGTTAATAGTTTTCAGGTCAAATTAACAAGAGGTAAATTAGATTATACTAAATTATCAAATTTATTGGTTGAAAAAGACTGGAGATATAGTAGTACGAATATAAATGAAGTAACTGATACCTTTTTTGATAATTTAATAATAACATTAGATACAGTTTCACCCCTAAAAGAAACCAGAATAAAGTTAAATAATAAATGGATGAATGACGACTGTAGAGAGGCTATCAAAAACAAAAATAACGCATATGAAAAATATAAATGGACTGGAAATAATGAGGACTGGGTAGAGTATAAAAAATGTCGGAATTTAGTAACGAGAACTATAGATAAGTCAAAACAAATTTTTTATCATGATACGATAGACAAAAACAAAAATAATTCAAAATTAATGTGGTCTAATTTAAAAGACATATTGGGATGCAAAAAGCAAAAAATAGGCGGAATTGTTTGTGATGATGCATACTACCATAAACCAAGTGACATTACCAAAGTGTTAAATAATTATTATATTGAGAGTATTGAAACAATTGTATCTAACATTGATAACAATATTAATGATGAAGCTTTATTAACAAACACCATACCACTATGCTCCTCTACTTTTACTGTATTTAAACAAGTATCAATAAAGGAATTGAAAGAAATTATCTTTAGTCAAAGTAAAAACGGTAGCATAGATGAGATAGATTTAAAATTAATTAAAGAACTCTTTCATGTCATAGGATATCCCTTAAGGAATTTAATTAACCTTAGTTTAGAAAAAGGTATCGTTCCTGATAGATTTAAAACATCCATTATTATTCCAGTTCCAAAAGTACCTAATACAAACTTAGCACAAGAGATGCGCCCTATCAATATGTTACCATTCTGTGAAAAACTATTAGAACTTGTAGTATATAATCAAATATTAGAATATGTAAAATGCAACGATCTGCTTTGTACATATCAGTCAGGATTCAGGGACAAACACTCTTGCGAGACAGCGTTACAGTCTGTAATATCTGATTGGAAAGAGGATATAAATCATGGACTTGGTATATGTGCGGTCTTCATAGACCTAAAGAGAGCTTTTGAGACAATTGATCGACATACTCTAATTCTAAAATTAAAAAGGTATGGATTTTCTGGCACAACTTTAATGTGGTTGGAAAGTTACTTATCATTTAGATGCCAAAAAACTAAATATGAGGAACAATATTCTGAAAGCCGCTATAACAACAATGGAGTCCCGCAAGGGAGTGTCCTTGGTCCCCTGTTATTTATTCTGTATATTTATGATTTAGGTAAAGTTTTAATAAATTGTAAAATACATCTCTTTGCAGATGACACCCTAATCTATTTTAGTCATAAAAACTATGAAACTTTGATTGCAACGGTTAATGAAGATTTAAAGAGGCTTACTGACAAATTTAATGTAAACAGGCTAAAAATAAATGAAACAAAATCAAAGTGTATGTTTATAGGATCCGATTGGGCATATAAACATTTTTGTGATTTACAAATAAAAGTAAAAATTGGAAATAAAGACTTGGATTTTCGAGATGAAATTAAATACCTGGGGTTGTTAATAGATAGGAATTTAAAATTTAAGAATCATGTGGATTATATTTCTAAGAAAATTGGTAAAAAAATAGGATACTTTTATAGAATTAGTGGACACATTTCCATAAACACAAAAGTAACATTATACAACAGCATTATTTTGCCCCATTTTACTTACTGTTCATCAGTTATATATGTATCCCAAGTAAATTGTTACAGACTGCAGATTCTACAAAATAAAGCAATGCGTATAATTTTGGGTGCAAATCGATATACAAGCATTAATATAATGTTGGAAGTGTTAGGCTGACTGGATATAAAAAAGAATATGTATATTCAAACAATGTTATTTGTTTATAAAACACTGAATAAGAAGATGCCTGAATATTTATCCTCAAGGGTAGTGAGTGTAAATGAAGTCCATAACTACAATACTAGAAACAAAGACAACTGTTACGTAAATAGAACAACTAAAACTCTCACTTACAATAGTTTGTTTCATAAAGGTATCATTGAGTATAACTCTTTACCCAATGACCTGAAGACTATTAATAGTATTGGTTTATTCAAATCGAAACTTATTAAGTACGTGAAAGAAAATATGTAAATGTAAGCATATAGGTATATTTTGTTAAGTATGTCTGTTAAAAATAGGAGTTGTTAGAATATGCGTATTTGTATATAATTGTAATTTATGTACTAACTTAGTGCCTATATTATGTCTACTGTAATGTATTATCTTTAGATAAATAAATACTATTCATTCATTCATACCTCAAAATGGGGGTGGAAACGGCGTCTTAGAGGATGACGCACACTATTTAGGGCTGGAAACTTTTCGGTTTAGTAATTCTTATGCTATCCTTAACATTTCTACCAATTTTCAAAACTTTATGAATTTTGTCCGATATAAATCGTTATATCACTGAACTAGAAGTCCGTAGTATCATCGGTAGTTTAATTAAATTTAATATTTTTTCTTTACTAGATATTTTTAGCGCTAATCTCGGAGCTAATGTTTCTACAACACTGACGTCCTTTCTATAAGAATTGGTATGTAATTCTTCAAGATAAACATTCCATTTCAATATTTTTACGCTCTAATTCCCTCCTAATACCTTTTATTTCCTCTTAATTCCCTTCAAATACCTCGTAATAATATTTATTTCCTCCAAATTTCCCTGTAATTCCCTTAATACCCTATAATTCCTTCCGAAATACCTTCAATTCCTTCCTAATTCCTTCCTAATTCCTCCGATTTGTACACTATTTCCCCTCAGCGGTTGCCCCCTCGAAAAATCATATCTTTTATATGCAACCAAATATTTCAAATCGGGCATCTGCAGACTCGGAAAACATTACTCTTTCAGAAAAAAATATTACAGAATTGTTTGATAGCGATCTTCGTCTTAATCCGCGATGAAATTCTCATTTTGTTGAAAATTGCAAATCAACCCCCAACTTTGGCGCGCCGTAGAGCGGAAACTATTGGTCGTAGACGAAAAATATAAAGACCAAAATTGTGCACAATTTTGTTCTCTACATATTTCATTTTTTTCGACAGCACTTACCACAATGGTGCTATTTCCCGAAAAGCGTCGCGACGCAGAGTTTTCATCCCCCCACCCTTCGAGCGGTAAAGCCCCGAGGTCGCAGACTCAGGTGTACTATCAGGGAACCTGTGTCTACCATCCCACCAAATTTCATTTCTTTCCGACCTTTTGCGAATAGAACCCCCTTTTTTGTAGCCACTGCTTGGCCTAGTAGGCATATTATGACATGATTGAATATCATAAAACAGTTCTGAATGTACAAAACAAACTTGAATACAAAATTAAGCTTAATTTATTTCAATCTGGGTTGGATATTCGATATAGAGATGGGCACGTGACGTGAATTTCACCGTGTCACGCCGTGTCACGGCGTGACACGGCGTGAGCGTGTACATTTAAGGTACCAAATCACGGAAGATTTCGTGAGTGTGCGTGAGTCAAAAGATCCCGTGCGTGAGCGTGCGTGAGATAATATTCAAGCCGTGACACGACGCCCCATCTCTGCTTTAAAACTTCAACCTCTCGTGTCGTGACAAGAATAAGAAGCGAAGCGATAGACGGAAGACGGAACACGAGCGCGAGAAGGGAGGGAAAAGGACAGGATGAATGACGCAACATTCAAATTAAACTGCGTAATTGGAATCTCTCTCTACTGCATTCGCCAGTCGCCTAGCCCTCCTGGCCTGGTCTGGTCACTCTGGTCCAGAGATGGGCACGTGACGTGAATTTCACCGTGTCACGGCGTGAGCGTGTACATTTAAGGTACCAAATCACGGAAGATTTCGTGAGTGTGCGTGAGTCAAAAGGTCCCGTGCGTGAGCGTGCGTGAGTTTGTCTTAACATATATCAGTCGTGCGTGAGTGTGCGTGAGCTAAAGGTTTAAAGTCGTGAGCGTGCGTGAGCGTGAGTCAAAATCGACTCACGCGCCCATCTCTAATTCGATATTCACCTTGTCTTTTATTTACTCCACTAACTGTCTGTCTCATTTTTACCCCGCCTGACCCCATTTTTTCAGTCCGTTATTTTTTAAGTCACCTACTGAATATTCTTGGTTTGTTTTTTTAGTTATAAGGTTTACAGCAGTTTTTGGATTTTCAGCAATATGATTACTGTATTTAAAAGGGTAAAATAAAATAATTGAAAAAATTAACCGTATTGAAACTTAAAAAAAAAATACCACACCACAGAAATTAGACAAGAAATAAAATCACATATAAGAAACAGAATGTATGTATGTATGTAACCTACTTTATATACAAAAAAACTAACAATAACAAATTACACAGCCCCACAAAAAAAAAAAAAAGTTCAGACCAGCGAACCGGACCCATGTATCCCTATGTATTTTCGGTCGCTGAATCCGAATCCGAGGTCAAAAAAATTCGTACACCCCCAAAATCTTGAGCTAGAGCCAAAAAACACCCCTGGACTGGGGTAAAAAGAATATTAAGCTACGAGAATAGTTGTTACATCCTAATCGATCGAATTATACAAATTAAGGTTAAACAGCAGCGTACATACAACAGATATGAAACACACCCCCAGGGAGGGGTGAGAAATCGATCGAAAACATCAATGAACTGAAAAAGCTCGAAATGTCTAAATTTTGTTAAAGTGATAACAAACTTCATCAGGTCCAACGTAATCTTCATAAACTGCCCCTATAGGGTTGAGAACAACCACCTTCAAGTTTAAAGGACACGAGAAAAACAAGAAAAAACGTAAAATCCAACAGGATTTCTATTTTCATGAATGCTATGATTGGCTGAAATTGCGTAGTACTCTAAAATAGAACTAGAAACTTACGTATCATTAACGCCCTACAGTGTCAACCCTCAGAGGGTGTGAAAACTAAAAAGTTACAGTATAAAAATGTAGTGTAAAAATTCGAAACACCTGCGTTGTGTAGAAGTGAGACTATGTTCGACGCTGTGCTTGAAAACCACCCCCACGGGCCATCCCTATATCCGTAGGATGCTGGAACAACAGAGAGATACTAACCGGATTTACATTTTTATGCTATGATTAGCAAAAATCGTGATGCACACTTCCAGTGTCCTACGGGGGGTAGCATCTCGCAACCCCATGGGGGTGGTTTTCAAGCACAGCGCCGAACATAGTCTAGTTTCTTCTCACTTCTACACAACGTAGGTGTTTCGAATTTTTATAGAAGTCACTGTAACTTTTTATAGATAAATCTTACATAGGGGGTAGTTTTCACACCATCTAGGGCGTTGATGGTACGTAAGTTTCTAGTTCTATTTTAGAGTACTACGCAAAATAGAAATCCTGTCGGATTTTACATTTTCTCTTGTTTTGTGTCCTTTAAACTTAAGGGTGGTTGTTCTCAACCCTATACGGGCAGTTTATGAAGATTACGTCGGATCTGATGCACTTTAACAAAACTTAGACCTTTCGAGCTTTTTCAACAGTCACTGCTGTTTTGGATCGATTTTTTTATAAATGGGGGCTAGTTTTCACCCTTCACTGGGGGTGTGTTTCATATCTATTGTATGTACGCTGCTGCTTAACCTTAATTTGTATAATTCGATAGATTAAGATGTAACAACTATTCTCGTAGCTTAATATTCTTTTTACCCCAGTCCAGGGGTGTTTTTTGGCTCTAGCTCAAGATTTTGGGGGTGTATGAATTTTTTTGACCTCGGATTCGGATTCAGCGACCGAAAATACATAGGGATACATGGGTCTGGTTCGCTGGTCTGAACTTTTTTTTTTTTGTGGGGCTGTGTTATTTATACCCAGCAAACACCCATAATTGGCACATAAATGGTCACACGCACCGTCGCCAGCATTATCATAATTGGCACTTTTATGGGGAGCCACAAGCGGACCATTGGCGAAATGTCCCACCGGCCAGCAGCTGGCCATCCTTCAATTTGCCAACAGTGTACAATAATAGTTATACATCCATAAAGTACGAAATATGGACATCCTACTTTTTTATATAGATGTATTATTCAGGACGCTTTTTACGAAAAAGTACAATTTTGACATGTAAGTACTTTACTTGATAAAAATTAAATAATTAATGCATAAATATTGTACTATGAATTTGTTTGTTATCATCCGTATATTTTATTTACATATTTAATATTGTTTACCATAGCTCCAATTTATTCTCACAAGGGTTGCCTGCAAATTGTAATGTTTATTAAGTTATTAAATACATTTTTACTTACCTTTAATAATTGCGGTCGGTGGGGTTCGAACCTGCATGTCTCCGTTGTCCGTATTACAGTACTGACTCTCTAATCAACTGAGCTATCTTAGTGACCGTTATTTAGAATACTAAAAGCAGTATTTATGGTGATGTGTCTGAAGTCTTTATTATGTGAAATGCGCATACGCGTAATCATTTAAAATATTAGCCTGCATATTACCATAAAAGTACCATCAACGTATAAACTGAAGGAGCATTTTTTATGGTTGCACAATAATTGACCATTTCTGGTTATTATGTGGCAATTCATAACAACTTATGAAGCTGGTACGCCTGCATATAATTTATTATGGGCCACAAAAGGTTAGCCTATGCCATAAGAAAGCCATTGATCGCTACAATGGCCCATTTAAAGGCCTCAATTTTTGTGTTTGCTGGGTATAAAGTTAACATTACTATTACACTATATTAGTGAAACAATTGTTTCCTAGCTTTTTATATTTTTTGGTAACTGTGGATTTGAAGAATTTTCCGCCCCTAGAATTTTGCCGCCCCGGGCAGTCGCCCGCTTCGCCCCCCCCCCTAGAGCCAGCCCTGCTTAAACCAAATCTATATAGATAGAGAAATGTCATAATTATTATTTTTGTAGGCAGGTAGATAGGTACTATAAAACTAGCATTGCTGCCTCGTCAGTTGTGATAATAATAATAATAATAATAATAATAATAATAATAATAATAATAATAATAATAATATTGGCACTACATCTATAGTTAGATCCTTCCTTAGTATTCCCGTTTGAATGTATCATCTTGCTATAAAAGCCGATGATATATTTTTTTTTTAAACCCACTGAAAGTGGTGAAAAGAATGATAATAATAATAATTTTATTTACCTCTGGTTGCCACAATAAAGTGGATAAGGCAAGTCAAAAATTCACATAAAATTTGTAAAATACAAACAGATAAAAAGAGACAATACATATGATATATAATACTACAGAATGTAAACAAAAAAAAAATTCTCTCTAGATACATTTTTAGATTTTAGAATCTTAATTTATTTATTTATTTTTTTTTTTTAATTTGTTGATTTACTTATCGACGTTCTAATAAAAATGGATTAAGCAAAAATTAATTTTTTGTATATATTGAGCGTTCAGCTATTATTGAGGAAGTTTTCAAACTCTCTTAAATTATAGAAACAGTTTTCTACGAGGAGCTTCTTTATTTTAATTTTAAATCTTATGATCGTTAAATGTTTGTAGTTTGCTGGTAATAAGTTGTAGTATGTGCATCCAGTATACATGGGTGATTTTTTTAAGTAGCTGTGGTTAAAGCGATTGATATGTATGTGATTTCTAGTCCTAGTGAGGTGTGTATGTATGTTATTATTAGTTACAAATTGATTTTTATGTTGGTGCATGTAACATAATAGCTTTAACAAGTAAATTCCAGTTACTGTTAATATCTTTTTGTTTTTGAAGCTATGTCTGCACGATTCTTTATGTCAAATTAAACATAAGTCTAATTATTCTTTTTTGAATTATGAAGACGCGATCGATCTCAGTTGCTTGTCCCCATGATATTATATTGTAGGCGATAGCAGAGTGTACATTAGCATAATAGACACTTAAAAGAGCCTCTTCGTTTAATGTTTGTTTTAATGTGGCAATGGAAAAATACGACTTACTTAACTTAGTGCAAACATTATGTATCTGATTGTTCCAACTAATCCTGTAGTCTAAATAAGTACCAAGAAATTTGGTATTGAGTGATATTTCAAGAGCTGTGCTGTTTAGGTTAAACCTCCACTCTTTATTAGGATATTTATATTTTCCTGTAAATTCAACACATACCGTTTTGCTAATGTTAATAATTAAATGATTTGAAACACACCAGTTAAGAAACTGTTCCATCACTCTGTTCACAGTGGAATTTAAAGTTTCTTTACATTTATCTGAAATGATTATTGTTGTATCATCCGCATACATAAGAACTTTTGCATCTTGTATGTAATTTGGCAAATCATTTATATACAACAAAAAGAGTAGAGGCCCTAGCATACTGCCTTGTGGAGGTTTATTAGTTCAAAAATCGAACCAATCAGCGTTCACGTTAAAAGTGCTGAACTTTTAATGATATCGATCCAAATATTTCTACAAAAAATATACCTGTATTATACAGATAAAATCATTGACGAATGTTTATACGATGTACATGAACACATATACGAAGAACGTTCCCTGATACGTGTACATAGTATATGCGACTGTGAACATAAACTTTTCTGTATGTTCCATTCATATCGTATGTATAATCATATTGTATATGTGAAAATATTATTTATATGGGAATGTTGAGGGAACATACATGGCAAGTACAGAATGCAATTAGAACACTGGGAATGCAAAATGTACATTCGTGAAATAATAAATGCTATCTGGGTAACTTACAAATTTTTTATTTAGTACGAAATTGACTATATACTTTCTATATATTGGTGCCTCAATCTCTAATCACGCTTAGATACTAGTTAGGTAAACACTTTAAAATACACTCGTTACTGGATAACCAATCAAGACAATTATTCTTCTAGGTAATACTGAAGAAGTATTGAATTACATAATAGGATTCCTAGCATAATACTTAAGTCATTTATTTAAATTAAGTTAACGATTTAAGTGTTTTCTATTTTTTATTGCTTTAAAATGCTAGAAATCCTATCCAGTAATTCAATACTTTGTCAGTATTAGCTAAACGAGTTGGTTCTCCTAGAATGAGTGTTTTAAAGTGTTTACTTAACTATAGTACATTAGCGTGACCAGATTGATGCACCAATATACAAAAAGTAGGTAATTTCATTTTAAATTAAAAAAGTGTGTAAGTTGTGATTTAATTAATACCTAAACAATATTTTCTAATCATATGATAAAAGTAAATAAATAAAAAAATAATTGTAAAAAACATCTATTGCTATTAGATATCCGAGTAAATCGACAGCACTTTCTCATGACTCAAAGTTACACCCTAAATAGTTCCTTCGTGGCTTCTATTGAGGTAAAACTGAACCTAAGTGATATTTCTTACCTGCTTATTAACTTGTCCGTAAATCAAAGTTTGAACTACTCTCATAACCTAGCAAATATCACAAGTTTTTAGCAAGGAATTATATAATCATGTTTAATTGTACAGTTTAATACAAAATTAAAAGGTACTCAATCATTTTAGAATACTTCAAAGAAATAATTAAGTGTCTAATGAGATAAGAAAGAAAAGAAAACCAGTAAAACATTTAATGCATATTAATATTGTTCAACAATTTAATCAAACTGTTCATCGTTTTTTTTGCTATGTTTCTTGTTTTTAAAAACACTTCTTTTTAGTACGACGCAGATAATATTTTCTTCATCTTCTTCCACATCCTTCTTGTCCATCCTGAAATTGCACCTCTTGGCAGTTCCTGAAATATAAATTATAATATAAAGTGTGTTCTTGTTTTTTGTGTCTGATATTCAAAGAATTTGCAATGATTAATATACAGTATCGGAAGATTTTGGATTTGGGTGGCAGGCATAGTTTCAACGGCTTGACAGACCGCCTACAATAAAGGCGTGTACCAGTGCTCTAGTAGAGGGAGCAAATAATGACGCGCTATCAAGAAAACACGTACATCATTGCTATTAAAAATTTCAGTACCATTTATTCAAAGGAAGGGTGTAGTTGGCTCTGTTCAGTATAGGTAATATTATTACGTGCTTCAATAACTGAAATTATTTAACCCGTTTTACTTTCAAAACGAGTCAAATAATTCTTTACATTTCCCGCAGACAGAGCTGCCCACGCACATGTGGTGGGGAAAGCAGGTGGCACGAGTAGGATGTGTTATACGATAAAAAAGAATAGCCTAGTTGCTTCGCTCTCGCTTGCTCTCATTGCCGACCCAAATGAAACATTTTCTGACACTGTATAAAATAAAACGCAAATAAAAAGGCACTAATAATAAATAGAAAGCCATTGTTGAGTAGGTATTGTGCATGTGCAACATCTGATAATATTCCATACAAACAGCGGGAAATGCATCGATTTGGTACCAGGCGGAGTCGAGGTCTGAACATGCGTCCAATGTATTAAATCGAATAATATATCCTTCTCCGTCCGCTGCGCGTTTGCGAGCCTGAACTCATCTCGCTCGCACTCACAGACTGCTACAATGTTCACGGCGGAACCTATTATTGGCTGTAATTAAGAGACGCTACAGACTTTATTGTCTGCCATTTCACTCTTGTGGTCAAATTGTATTCCTAAAGCCGAATTTCATAGTCTGCAGGTGGTACAAATCAAGGAATTTTTGAAAAAAAAAAACAAATTTGAATAGCCGCCTCCGGCCAAACTCTGCCGGTTTGCAACGGCAGACGTAGCGATATTTGTTCACTTTAAACCATATTTCAACATTAATGTGCTTATCCTTTGGTACAAATGATGGGAAAAAAATCCCGCCAGCTCTTAGGCTAAAATAAATAACCTCACTTTATTTCCTTATGACTTTCAATGTCCAACATATAATAATAATAATAATAATTACTATACATAACAGACCGAATGCATGTAGGCGGCGTCAGAGTCGCGTTTGGGTACTGCAACATAACCTCATTTTCTGTGCATCTTTGTTTACTACTTCCTTAAAAATGACAAGCAATTGTTGTGTGCTTCAATGCACTTCCTATTATAGAAAAAATAAAAATTTAACGTTTCACCAGTTTCCAGTATGCAGCAGTTTTAGAAGTGGATAGTTGCTCTCAAATTACAAAAAAGCCCATCTAGTGTGTTTAAAACATTTCACAGACCGAATGCATGTAGGCGGCGTCAGAGTCGCGTTTGGGTACCGCAACATAACCTCATTTTCTGTGCATCTTTGTTTACTACTTCTTTAAAAATGCCAAGCTTTTCTTTTAGTTCACCTAAACTATCCATTTTCCGTAGGTTTCAAATAAACAAATTTATTTCAACACATCAAAACTACAAAGCACAGAACACAATGAATAGTGTACCCAAAGCCGATCGGTAACCGCCTGGCGGCGAAATATTTTACTAAACCTATGCATTCCTCCTATTAGAGTCAAATTTCCTTATAACACACGCAGAAAATCACCCAGCTAAATATATTATTGGTCACAATCAGAGCTGGGTAAAGTACTCTGGTAAAGTGCTTTGAAGTAGTACTTGAAGCACTTTTAGGGCTTCAAGCACTGTGCTTCAATTACTTTGGGTATTTGGTACTTGGTACTTGACATTTGAATTACTTTGCATAAGTACTTGGGGCTTTAAAGCCCTTTCAGAGGGCTTCAATTACTTTCGAAAGTACTTCAATTACTTTTAAAGTAATTGAAGTCCTTTTTAGTACTTCAATTACTTTAGAAAATAATTGAATTCCTTTTGAAGTGCTTGAAGTATTTCTAAAGCCCTTCTAGGCAAGTCTCATCATGTTGTCAGGAACTAATAGAAAAACAAAGTCACTTGTGTTCACTGTTCAGTGTTTAGTTATCCATAGTTGGTGATGCAAGTGTGTGATTACCAATGTTGTGTATTGTGAAATAAAGAAAAGGTAAATCTTAGTTTTAGAATAATTGAGGACTGACGAGATGAGATAGTTAATTTATTTTCGCCCTAAAGTGTACTGCAATAATTGTAAAATTGAATTTGAAGCAACATACAATCGGAAAGTGTTGGTTTTGGTATGGCAATAAGAGCAATCATGTTCATGCTTCTCTTGATGGGCGTGTCACTCCTTACCTCTGCTAGAGTACTGGTAGACGCCTTTATTGTGGGTGGTCGGTTAAATCGTTGAAACTAGTCAATACCAAAACCAACACTTTGCATTCTGTATACTCAGATTGATTTTTTGGGGAAATTAATCCATAACAACAAATAAACACATTTGTATTATCACTGTTATCTCGTTGTTTGTACAAAATTTTGTACATTTTTAGTGAAAAATATTAAACTCATTGATGTACAGGGTTATTCATTATATTGACCGCCCCTTTATTTCTGTTATTATTGGAAATAAAAAAAAATAGTGTAAAGGTTGTAGAGTTGTATATTATTATATTTTTAAATGCAATTAAAAAACAATTTCTTGCATAGGTCACGTGATATAGCAATGAAAGTTGTTTTTTAAATGGAATACCCTGTACGTTTTTACATATTCTTTTAGATCTATTTCCATGATTTCAAATATATAGAAAAAAATAAAATATAAATAAAACATTTAAAAAAATCATAATAAAATAATTAAAAATCCGGTAGACCAATTCCATGGCCACCAAACAGCCCCGATTCACCTTTGGATGCATTTTTGTGGGGGGGGGGGGTATATAAAGGACAAAATGAATTATGGTTATAACCATAAAATAGTTATAAAATATTGTTTATCTCAGGATTTTATTTTTATTCTTATAATATATCAAATTTTTAATGTTCGATATGTCAAGAAATATTACAGCTAGACCTATCAACCCTTATACATTTAAAATCAGGGAAAAAGAATCTAAAAGAATATATAAAAATATGTAGAATTTTTCATTTAAAAACAACCTTTATTGTTATATCACGTGACCTATGCAAGAAATTGTTTTTTTAATTACATTTAAAAAATATATATATACAACCCTACAACTTTCATACGGAACTTTTTTTTTATTTCCAATAATAACAGAAATAAAGGGGGGTCAATATGTAATGAATAACCCTGTACGATAAGGGTTAAAACATACCGAAGGAAAGTATTGTATTCGTGAAAATATCACACACCGAGATTTCACCGGATTTTCACAATTTAGATTATGTAGATTGGAAAAATTAAGGTCATTTAATTCCATTAGTCTGCCTCTGTGTCTGTCCGTCTGGTGTCTGTCTGTTGGCACTATAGCTAGAAAACTAGTTGACGTAGGAATGTAATATTCGGTAGGAAGTTTACAGTAGTGTAAACGAACACGAGAAATTTACAGGTTGGGAAGCTGGATGCCCAAAAAAATATTTAATGAAAAAAAATGTGACGAAGGAAGTAATATTTTGTAATGTACTTACCACAAAATGTAAAAAAAATTAAAAAATATGAGAATGAGGGAAGTTTACAGATTTTCATGTTCCTACTGCTGTATATCCGTCATGAGTTGATATTTTAGCATCACAATATTCAAACCTTTCGCACTTCAACGAAAAAAAAAAAAATGTATCGTTAAAACCATTCAAAAGTACCTTTAAGAACCTACGTAGAGTTTAAAACAATACTGTTTCTCTACAACTTAATGACATAATTGCCATAATTATGAGCCCGAAAGCTTTTAAATAGTTTATGGCTTTTGGCTGTTTAAACAAATATTTTCCTGAGCATTTCTGTTAACGTCCATAAAGAGTACGTTTTTCCAAAATTTTATCTAAATCAATAGATTATTATTAAAGCTATAATAAATTATTTAAAAAAGCTATAGTACAACGTGATCTACTATGACATGAGGAAAATTTAACAGTAGGTTGTCTCCAACGAAAGGAGTTAAAAAAATGACCAAACAATTACCTTATTTTTTTGTAGAAATGCGCCGCCAATGACTTTAACCAATCTGACGTATCGCGGGATAACCATATCACTTTATCAGACTTGGGATTGACACTATTGACAGCAAAGCTGGAGAGAGTAGAAGTGACTTGGTTTTAATCAAATCACACTACAAAAATAGCGAAATAAATCGAAAAGACATTGACCCTATGTTAATGAACTCTGCAGCAATAAGTATATATAAGAGATATTTACTTAAACCCGCCAATAACACGCCGGTGTCTTGATTGTTCGACCGAAAGCAGAAAATGCGGCACTTTGACCGCACTCGCCGACTTCAATTTTTATCTCAGGTAAGGAAATGTAAACATCTCCAATGTGTTCTTTCACAAGCAAATTCGTCGCCCTATAACTGACCTAGTTAATAACAGTAGTGTATCTTCGCAAATTTACTAATAATTTAATATACCTCAGAACACTCAGGGGCTTTCCCACGTTGAAGACTAGTACACCATTTTATTTTCCGTATATCCTGGTAAATCACGTTGTATATTGGCTTTGGCTTGTTCACATATATTTTTTTTGAGGTTAGTACATATTTACTTAATAGAGGTCTTGTATATCTTAATCTGTTAGAAATTTTGTTGTGAACAATCTACATTTTTTATTTTTGCAAAACGACCAATACGACAGGAGATATTCATAAAAATGCGGGAAAAACGGTATTTTGTAATTTCAATTGTTTGGCAACCTCGTCCGAAGCCATAAATGTAGAGTCATACTTTATTATATGCCAGATTCGAACAAAAAAATTTCTTCCCCAAACACTTTTTGAGAAGTTTATCTTTACTCCACTATTATTATTAGTATAGTATAGAATAATATAGTATGGGTTTTATTTTTTTTAGATAGGTTTTTATATGTTTATTTTAATTTTAATATGTATTATGTAGTGTGATCCAATTAAAGTCGCAACACCCTGATAACTTTTTTATTTTTTGTCCGACTTGAAACAAATTTTAACAAAATATTAGGATCTACTTATGCCAAAAAAACATTCGCCTCCTACAAATGCAAAGCCACGTGTGGTACCAAAATAAACGGAAAAAATAAGGAAATCATATTAGACATTTTTATATAGGAAAATTTTATTAATGAAAGTAGATCAGAATTATCAAAAATTTCATCAAAATTTAAAAAAAAGTAAAATTTTGTTTACAATAATGTCCCAAGTCCGAAAATATCATTTTAATAGAATCTTTAGAAAATTCTGCTTTGACAATTTTGTTTGAAATTAAACGCAAGCTTTAGCTAGCTGTCAAGTGATTTGTATTTTTTTATGTTTTAATATTGTCGAAATTTCAAAAAACAAAAGTCAGTATTTTGTATTATCGATGAAATTTTGTATTATTGATGAAATTTTGAACTCTAGGTTTTTGCTAGTGAAATATTTTGTCGAACTCCTCTACATGTTTCCTTAAATATATAAGGAATAAGAAACCAGACTGCAACCAACAGCTATTCTCCGGACTAATGCCCCGCCGAGCGCTGAATTACGAGTTACAAGCCTGGCCGCGTTAAGTACAATAACTATGTATTGCCACAAAACGCTAAGCCGTCTCAGACCTACCTTGCACTGACGAGAGCCAATAGCTCGAAACTGCAGTCTGCAAGTGGTATGGGGTGGCTGGCACGAGAGCTCCTTTGAATGGTAATAAGTCTTTCGGCTGGTGTCTATTACAATCGAAACTTAGCGTTTTGTGGCAATACATAGTTATTGTACTTAACGCGGCCAGGCTTGTAACTCATAATTCAGCGCTCGGCGGGGCATTAGTCCGGAGAATAGCTGTTGGTTGCAGTTTGGTTTCTTATTCCTTATATATTTAAGGAAACATGTAGAGGAGTTCGACAAAATATTTCACTAGTAAATATTCTGCCCTCTAGAAGCATATCTTCTAGGTTTTTGGACAATTCGGAACAACTTTCATTAATAAAATTTTCCGAAAAAATAATACCTAATATAATTTCTTTATTTTTTCCGTTTATTTTGGTGTCGCAGGTGCCTTTTGTAGGAAACGAATGTTTTTTTGGCCTTAAATAGAAAGTGGATCCTAATTTGTCCTATATTTTGTTAAAATTTGGTTCAATTCGAACAAAAAATAAAAAAGTTATAAAGGTCTTTCGATCTTAAGTGGGTCACACTGTCACACTACATATTATTAGTATTATTATGTATCTACATTATTTACTAATAAATACATAAATAATTTTCTTTTAGAGCGTTTATTTTTCCTGAATTTTTCATGATCGTTATATCATGAAGGTGTGATAATAATCTTACCTTTATTTTTTTTAATTTCATATTACTGCTGATACATAAGTAGGTATTATATTCTCCATTTCAATAAACGAACTTTTATAAATTGAATAATAAACAGACTTGAGTTTGATACTTGGTGCGTTAGTTTTTCAAATACTGTACTTGGTAATTAAAGTACTTTTGTAAATAAAAGTATTTGATACTTGATGTTTCAAAGTACTTTAGCTAAGTGCTTGGTACTTGGTGCTTGAAGCACTTTATCAGAGTACTTTACCCAGCTCTGGTCACAATGAAACAAAGTATACAAACTTCGAATATCACAAAACACAACTCTCACCAAACCACAAACGTTAGAAATAAAGTGAGTTTATTTATTTATTTATACTCCAGGTAACGACTTTATGACGTACAAGGTTTTCTAGCGCCAGCTGGCGAGTCATGGGCAGCATTAGGCAATCCAAACCAAGATGGCCGCTGTTGACACACAATCATGTCGGTGTCATGAGAAAATAATTTGTGTTGAGGACGCATCATCACGGTTTGAAGTGATTTCTGGTGTTTTACAAATTTAATTACTATTTTGAGATGGAGAATGAATATCTCCATAAATTACTATTAGAAAACCGAGACGTTGGTGAAATGTAAGTATATCTCGAAAGGGCCTTTTTGTCTTTTGTTTACAATGCTGTTTGTTTCAGATACCGAATAAAGTTGAAGTTAATCGATGATTTGGATCCTTTTACGTTAAAAATTTGCTGACTTAAACTATTCAATTGACGGGGTCCTTTAGTTACAAATAATGTATTAAAGCACTTACTTCTTATAAAATGTTTGCTGCAGACTCTCTGATACTTGAGTTTTGATTCTGTGAGATCATTTCACTTTATTGCAGCTATGTATAGGACCCTACGCCTTATGGACAACTCGTCTTTATTCGTTAAAAACCTGTGGTTAGAAATCGAAGGTATACAGTAAAAAGCTACTTGATACCTGTCGGCTCGATTCCCACAACTAAGTACAATACAAGTCATAGGCATTGTACTTGTAATACCACAGAAAAGTTACAAAACTATAAAAACAACTCCGATGAACACGTAAAAAATAACAAAACGAAATACCTACATCAACATTGTGTGCCAACGGCGGCCATATTGAATTACGTTTGACAGGTCGTTGATTGCCTGTCAATAATTGAACTGTCAATGGTGTCAAGCGTCACATGTCATTGAGCGACGTTTCTTTGATAAGCCTTTGTAAAAATTATCTTGAATTACACCCTCTTCAAATTTAAACCCCAATAGGATCTGTTGCACGCACTGATCACGTTTACATATTACTATCCTCCTCCTCTCCCGGCTAAAGTATAATTATTATTGTAAGACTAAAAAAACACAAAAGTGGTAGGTCGATTTTTATTTGTTTTGAAGTTACAGTTACAGGAACATAAAATTTGTGACCAGTAAATATACACCTTGATGGGCCATATTCTGAGCCACTGAAGTAACATCATATTTAATTTAGCGGCCCATAGTAGAAGTGTCGGTACTGTGATTTTCATGCATGGCACAATACTGGCCCGAAGACAAAAAGTGAAGGCAAATTGATATGTGCCCTGCCGCGCCGGCCAGAGTGACCCACATATGCCGGCTCAATGAAGAGTGTCAATAATAAGTCATCGGGTGTATGGCGTAGGGCCAAGAAAAACTTGCGTATAAATGTTTGCTGGATTAATCATTAAAATCGAATATTAAAATAATTTCAAAAACTATTTATTATTAAACTGTTATATTACATAATACAATAATTATTAAATAAAAATATAATGAATTCAGTTTTGTAGGAGTGACACTTGATGGTTTGTAATAAGTTATTTCACCGCAGAGTCCTGGATATTTTGAGTTACATTTATCCCCGCCTTCACACGCACTGCAAGCTTTTCCTCTTTTGTAGACAGGCGCTCCAATCTCGTTGCCACCGGGACCATAGTTGCAGGTGATATATTTGTCAATATAAACTGTATAAATAGATTTAATTTAGTCTTATCAGTATCAGGACCAGATGATAGCATACATTAGGTAGTCTAGGAAATAGCGTGCAAATTCGACGATGAAAGGTTACCATCAGTCAGTCGGTAATGGAAGAGACCATATAAGTACTAGTTTTTTCTCTCTGGAAATTTTTGGTATGGGGGGGGGGGCAGGGAGGGGGGATTTTTTTTTAATCGAATGATTATTGATATCTGTCCGCATAGATAATTAGTATATGTAAAAAAGTGGCGAAAAATGGGCAATTTGATGCCAAATTGCTCAAAAACCGACCGACAGAAATGTGTGCCACTACAGTACAGTACTGTACACGCCAAAACAAACATTTCGCGTCAAATTTGGTCCGGTAACTAAAATTTTTTTTTTTTTCAATTTCCGGTTACCGCGCGTGCCGACCGAAAGTTTCGTCTGCCAGCGTAATTAGGGTATGTGAAGTACGTAAACTAGTGTTGGGCGAATTCGAATTAAAATACTAGGTTAATCCGAGTATCAAAATACTCGCTTGATTCCGAGTATTAAAATTTCATCCGAATAATATATACTCGGATTAATTTTAAGTACAAAATAAAAACAAATGTCAATCTTGCTGCTCTGAAAAGTAAAAAGTTTGGTAAACAGTAAGAACAGAAGGTTCATCAAAAAAATTTGTAAATTTGTGGGCTAAAACCCCCCGCTCATCAAAAATTTTTTTTTGGAATTTCTCCCCCCCCGCTCTTCAAAAAAAATTTCGTTAATTCGACATCGAATGATTAATCCGATTCCATGTAATCCGAGTACTGAAATCATCCGAATATCTGCATCACTAAAACTAACTACCTATGCGGACAGATATCGATAACACAGGCATACACAAAAAAAAATGTCGAGTGCTAGAAGGCAGACCTATGTATTCCCATGCATTTCGACCCGCTGAACACGAATCCGATGTCCGTTTTGCCGGATTGGCTCTTACGTTTTTCCTAACCCCAAAAAACATCCTAAGACTGCCCGGAAAATCTCAAATATGTAAATAAAAAGTTTAAATGAGCTGACCACCATTTCCATACGTATTTTGGGGCGCTGAGACCGAATCTGAGGTCAGAATTGGCCGATCAGTTAGTAATTTTGACATAACTTCAAAAAACACCTAAAAAATGCCCGAAAAATCCCAAACAAGTAAATAAAAAGCTTACATGAACTGATCACTATATCTATACGTAATCTGAAGCACTGAAACCGGATCCAAGGTCATTTATGCGCGAAGATCGAATATCTTGTAAAATCCATATTTAGGATGAAAACGTACCCAAAAATGACTGAATCATAGCCCGAAATTGACTTTGCAATACCTGAACATATAATTTCCGACGTATTTTCACGAGCTGAACACAACACCGTAGTCAGAATTAAAGCGCAATTTGCAAACTTTATAGACAAATATCATTTCAACATATATTCTCATCAACCCTAGTAACCGGATTAAATTTTCAAGTATCAAAAGGAAAATATTACTGAACAATGACATTTTTAGGAAAAAATGTTCGGACAAAGTTTGCTCTGTTGAAAGAGGAATATCGTTTGGTCTTAACATTTACCTCCCTTGATGATTTTTTACTTTTTTTTCTTAGAGCTGTGTAGAATTGTATAGTTTTCTTTATTCTGTTTGATTGTCATATGCCATTTGTTTCTTTTTCTATTTTGCGACTGGGACACCTCCACGTAGTGATGGAGGGCAACGATTTAATTCGGCTAAGTTCCTAGGTAAAAAAAAATCCCGTCATGACAAAAGTAGAGAAAGAGTTTACGAAACAAAAGATGAGCAGAAAAATACCAAATCTGAAACTATAAACAAAGAGAAAAGAAATATCCAAGGAGTTATAAGGACTCGCTCCAATACAGCCATTAAGAAGAAGTAGGCATTTATGTGGATTATATAACTATTTAAACAATCTAAAACTAATATAATTATTAATAGGCTTTTTATTTAAGTACCTTACTCTATTTTTTGTTATTAATTATATGTTTTTTTTGTGATTTCTTTTCTTACGGACTTCAAATTTAATACATTATGGGTAAATATAAATTTGCCCACATTAATGTTCGGTCACTTTTATCAGATTTTGATAGTTTTAAGGATTTTGTAGATGGCAAGGAATATGATTTGATAGCAATAACAGAAACATGGCTGAATAAGGATATAAGTGATCAATTGGTAGCTTTTGAAGGATATACACTCGTGCGTAAAGATAGAGTAAATAGAGGGGGAGGAGTGGCCTTGTATATAAACTCGAATATTATATATAAGGAAATTCTTACAGATATAGGAAATAATGATATTGAATGTTTGTGGGTTAGTTTTAAAATTAAATCTGAGGGGTATGTCACTGGAGTGTTATATAGACCTCCTAATAATAATTTACAAACTTCTTTACAGCAGATTGATAACATGTTATCAATTGTTACTTCACAATACGAAAATATTATATTACTAGGAGATCTAAATATTAATATGCTAAATACTAAAGCTAATAATGTATTAAAATTGAATGAATTATTATCTACTTATGAATTGAAACAACATATGCAGAGCCCACTAGAGTAACTGGTGATACACAAACTCTTATAGATCTGATCATTACAAATAACACATTGGAAATTATTAAGGCTGGTACCGTACCTTCACATGGAATTTCAGATCATGATTTAGTTTATTGTGAGTTTCTCAAAAATAAAAATAAAATTGTTAAGTATCACACATACAGAGACTTTTCAAATTTTGATGATAACCAATTTTTGAATGACCTTAATGAAGTAAACTGGTATAATTATTATCGTTCAGGATCCATAAATTTCAAGGTTGATTGTCTTAATTCGGCTATCACAGAATTATTCAATAAACACGCCCCTGTCATCAATGCACGCATTACAAAAAAACCGGCTCCTTGGTTAACTGATACAGTAAGAATTTTGGAAAAGCGACGTAACAGTGCACTCAGGAAATATAAACGAACAAAATTAGATGCAGATTGGGAATCTTACAAATGCCCGCGAAACTATACAAAAAGTGCAATAAAAAGAGAAAAATATGCGTTTGCACATCAAAATTCTGGGAAAAATGACAGTAAAAGTAATTGGAGCGTTATAAAGCAATTAGGTTTTTCAAATAAAAATAAGTCCGAAGTTCCTATGCATCTTTCAAATGTGGATGATATTAATAATTACTTTGTGAACTTATCAACAAATAATGTATCAGATTGTAAAAATAGCACTACATATTATAATAACAATTTAATGAACGAAAACACTTTTAGCTTACAATTAGCCTCAGTAGAAGATGTAATAAGTTCACTTAATAGTATTAAATCTAATGCTTATGGATCAGACAATATAAATATAAAAATGATAAGACACTGCCTACCTAACTTGCTACCTCAATTAGTACATCTCATAAATTCATGTATTGAACAAAAATATTTTCCTGATAAATGGAAAGAAGCCTATGTTCGACCTCTACCTAAAAATACTAAGCCGGAAACTTTATCAGATCTTCGTCCGATAAGCATTTTACCAGTTTTGTCAAAAGTATTGGAAAAAATTATAAATAAACAAATAGTGACTTATCTAAATGCTAACAATATTTTACCTGAATATCAGTCGGGATTTAGTCAGGGTAAGTCCACTACCACTGCCTTGACTAAAATCAGTGACGATATTATAAGAGCTACAGATAAGATAAGGTGACTGTTAATATTACTTGATTTCAGCAAAGCGTTCGACACGATTAACCATGAACTACCCTGTGCTAAATTACATTACATAGGATTTGATGTCGATGCATTAAATTTTTTAATTAGTTATTTATGGCGGAGACAACAAAAAGTGGTCTTGAACAACTGTGTATCAAACAGCCTAATTGTGCCCAAAAGAGTGCAGCAGGGCTCTATTCTTGGGCCGTTACTTTATAATATATATACTTTCGACTTTGACAAGACAGTGACTAACATGAATGCTCATTTCTATGCGGATGATACGCAGTTGTATAAGTCATTCTCCACATCTAACACAGTAAACCCTCTAAATTACATTAACAGTGACCTTAATAATCTAGTTATAATAGCAAAAATTCATAATTTAAATATAAATATCAGCAAATCCTGTGTAATGTATTTTGGAAGCAAAAAGAACAAACTGAAAGTTACTGAAACCAACACACCAATAACCATTACGGATACTCCCTTGGAGATAAAACACACCTGTAAAAATCTAGGTCTGATAATAGATGACAACCTTAAATTTGACCATCACGTAAACAATTTAATAAAAAAGGGTTATGCTAAACTTAGACTCCTTTATAATTATAAAGATTCTCTTCCAGTAAGATTGAAGGCATTATTATGTGATTCATTAATTTTATCAAAATTTAACTATGTTGATATAGTATATGGGCCTGCTATAAATAAAACAGTGAGCACCAAAATTGAAAGAGTACAAAGATCCTGTTTACGCTACATTTTTAACTTACATAAATATGATCATGTTTCCCACAAATTAAAAGATTTAAATTGGCTAACAATGCAGAAAAGACGAGAATTACATTTAATTAATTTCGTACATAAAGTTATGAAAATGGGATCGCCCAAATATTTAAAAAATAAACTTGTCTCAAGATCGAATTTACATTCCATAAATATCAGAGCTAGTGCACTTTACGTACCTCATTTCACAGTATGTTATTTAAAAAATCATTTACTTATGCAGCTTGTCATTTTTATAATAAATTACCAGAAAATTTTAAATCCTTGTCTGTTGTTGCATTCAGAAATTCTATCCGAACTCATTTGGAAGGTCATTGGTAAATAATTCTAGAAAGCACTTTTTCATATTTGTTCAATCGTATATATTTATATATTTTTGTTTAAGTATAGGTTGTCATAGTATGTCGTTAACTACGTAGTCATTAATAATTAATTTTCGTGATTAGATGGGATTTTAACCTCTGTTACTATATTTAATGTCACTATTTATTGTTATTGTTATTTATTATATAATATTTATCATTGATTATATTACACAGTTGTATTATATGTAATGTAATATGTAATGAGGGTTAAGTGGGAGAGTGTCGTATAGACAAACTTCGCCCTCAACAAATAAAGGCGTTTATTTTTTTTTTTTTTTCCAGTTTCCCGTTGCCAGACAGGGCTTCCGTGGCCTCCGACACCACACGGTAGCCGCGCCGGCTAATTAATTACAGCCACTCTCCACGACCTGTGGAGTTAGTGACTGTAAACACCTGAATCATGTGCCCTAAGCAGACGAAGGGACCCCAAGATAACCGCCTTCTGCATCTGACCTGCCAACCATTCTGCCGAATTCTGACAGGCCGGTATGATCTTTAATTCTGAGAGCAGCGAAGGCTTCATCCCTCCGAGTACGCCGATTATTAGGACGACCATCTTGACCGAGTAGTCTGGGTACAGCACTTGGAGCTCATACCGGAGATCACGATATTTGGTCCGTTTTTCCCCCTCCTTCAAAGCGATGTTTGTCTCAGCAGGTGCTGAGAATTCGATGACAAACATCACTTTGTTCTGATGGTCGAGGAGGACTATGTCAGGCTTGTTGGCTTGAATGAGCCTGACGGTCGGGAACGAGTAGTTCCAATAAATTCGGCACCTCTCGTTCTCGACAACGGACTCAATATCTCCGGGGATGTAAGGCAGCACTGGTGTTTGATCTACCCCGTACGAGTGCCTTAGATGGTAGTATAGCACTCGTAAAGCCGCGTTATGGCGGTGGATGTAGGCCGAAATCGCGTATATCGGGCATGCTGAAAGCAAATGCATCAGCGATTCCGGCGCCTGACGGCAGGTCCTGCAGTTGATATCAGGGACCTCTACACCCATTACGCGGCTTCGGTAGACCAAGGTGTTTATTACACCATCCTGACAGGCCACAATGAATCCCTCGGTCTCCGACTTAAGCCCAGCTGACCTTAAAAAGGCGAATGTCAGCCTAGTCGATAAACCCAGTGTTTCTATGTTCTTATAGAACACACCGTGCATGGGTTTATCGACATGCTGCCTGAACAGATTCTCCTGATCGGCAGCTTTTATTTGGGCTTTCAGACGATTTGGCTGAAGCTCGGTGACGTTTATTATTATTATTATTATTATTATTATTATTATTATTATTTCTTCGTTCTATCACTACCCTGTCCTAAGGTAGGTATCATTACGCAAACCGGATGCAAACCATGCATCTAAGGTAAGGTAAGTATGGATTATGAGGGTATATATTATTATTATTATTATTATTATTATTATTATTATTATTATTATTATTTTATTTTATTATTTTTTTTTTTTTTTTTTCTAGCGGCATCAACTACCCAGGTTATTAGCCGCTGTCACGTGATCGTTTTCTCAATCCAATCAAAGGTTCTTTAATAATCCCGTTTCATGTAGAAACTGTTTCAATTTTTCAACATTTTTGGCCTCATTGTTTAAGCATGTACTTAATTCGTTAGACATCTTGAGCCGTCGCCTTGTCTCCGCATACTTGGTGCAAGAGATAAGTGCATGCCTCACAGTCAAGTAGGACTGACACACCTCACATCTGGGTTGTCTGGTACCAGTCAACATAAATGAATTTGTGAGTTGGGTATGTCCGATTCTTAGTCGAGTGATTGCTACAGTTTCTCTTCTGGTCAATTTTATTGGGAACTTCCAAAAACCTACAGAAGGTTTTGCCGTTTTGAGACGTGCATCATTTCGAGACCAGTCCTCCTGCCAGCTTTCAATGCTTTTGTTTTTGACATAATTTTTCATGTCAAGATGGTGAACTGGAATGTTTTCGGTATTTTCATTTTCAGTTGCATCCCGCGCTGCTTGGTCAGCAAGTTCATTACCACGAATTCCTATATGACTTGGAACCCATACTAAGGTTATGTTCTTGGAGTCGTTTTTGAGTTTGTTTATAAGGGTTAGAACTTTTTGCACAAGAGGGTCTAGACTGTAGGTATTTGAGAGGACTTGTAGAGAACTTAAGGAATCCGAACATATTAGTGTATTTCGCAGAGGGGCTTCGTCTATATATTGTAATGCTTGCCAAATAGCATATAGCTCAGCTGTAAAGATGCACGTATAATGTGGAAGTGACCATGAAAAGGTTCTATTCAGGATTGTGAACGCACTCCCTACCCCGTGATCTGTTTTTGATCCATCTGTGTATATAACTTGGCTTCCTGGGTATTTTTCTAATATCGACCAGAAGGTTGATAAAAGTAGGTATCTATTTGTTTCTGCCTTTTTGAATGCAGTACAATCGAGGATCATTTCCGGTTTTACAGTAATCCAAGGTGGAGCCTCACTTGGACCCCGACTGAACATTTCCGGTAAGTTTATTGATAGCGAGTTTAATGCCTCTTCGATTCTTACGCTAACCGGTTTGGTGATAGTATTGCGGCCTTCGTAAATAGCTCTATTGGATTCATTGAACAGTAGGTCATAGTTAATGTGTTCCGGTTGAGACCACACATTAATTGCGTAGTTTAGAAGAAGTTGTCGTCTTCTGTTGGTCAGCGGTGGAACGCTAGCTTCACAATTCAATGATTCAAGGGGGCTAGTGCGGAAAGCCCCTAGAGCGAGTCTTAGAGCAGTGCCCTGAATTTTGTCAAGTTTTCTCAATTTGGTTTTCCGAGCCGCACCATAAATAATACATCCGTAGTCAATTCTTGGCAACAAAAGGGTCTTATACAAATTAATCAGAGTGTCCCTATCACAGCCCCAGTTAAGACTGGATAGAGCTCTAAAGATATTGATAATGTTTTTGCATTTTGTTATGATGTTGTCAATCTGATGGTCCCAGTAAAGTTTTTTGTCTAAGATAACTCCCAGAAATTTGTATGAATTAACGAATTCAGTTGGTGTTCCCAAGATTTGTATTCGTGGTTCGCGGTGAGGTTTTCGCAGTCGGCAAAAATGTATCGCTTTAGTTTTTGTAGAGGAAAATTTGAAGCCGGATTTTTCTGCTTCCCTTAAGACTTTGTTGATATTATGTTCAAGTTTTTCCTCTATCTCCTCAATGGTGTTTGCGCTGTAGAACATAGCAAGGTCGTCTACGTACATACATTTTTGGACTGGAGTTTCAATACTCTCAACTATACTATTTACTGCTATATCGAATAGAATTACGCTCAGGGTGGATCCCTGAGGTATGCCATTTTCTAAGGAGCGATTTTCTGAAATATCGTTGCCAATTCTGACTCGGAAAGAACGGTCACACAGAAAACTTTCAATAAAGCGCGGCATATTTCCTCGTACATCCCATTTATGTAATTTCTCTAGAATTCCGAACCTCCATGTCATATCAAAGGCTTTCTCAAGATCAAAAAATATAGCCACGAGATGTTTTCTTTCGGCGAAACTCCTTTGTATGCTGTCTTCGAGATGAACCAGATTGTCTAAAGTGGACCGAGCTTTTCTATAGCCAGTTTGATGGGCAGAGAGAAGTTTCCTTGACTCTAATACCCAGGTGAGACGGAAACTAACCATTTTTTCCAGCAGCTTTCCCAGGCAACAGGTAAGAGATATTGGTCGGTGACTACTTGCAAGGATAGGGTCTCTGCCTTGTTTGGGTAGCGGAATAATAAAAGCTTCCTTCCATTGTGTTGGGTAGCTTCCCTCAGAATATATTTTATTATACAGGGCTAGAAGATTATTTTTCTGAATTTGTGGTAGTTGCCTAATTAGTTCATAAGGGATTTTATCCGGGCCTGGACTAGAGTTGCTGCACAAAGACAGAGCTTCTTCAAGTTCTTGCATGGAAAAAGGTTGGTTATACAGTAGATCCAACTGGGTATCGAAGTCTAATATCCTTTCAGAAGCTGTCTTAAACTGTATGAAGTTATTATCATAATTTTCAGAAGAGCTGACTGACAGAAAGTGATTTGCCAGTTCATTTACCACTTGTGATGAATCTGACACCTCCGTGTTGTTAATAAGGAGTACGGGAGAAGGAGTATGAAATTATTATTATTATTATTATTATTATTATTATTATTATTATTATTATTATTATTATTATTATTATTATTATTATTATTATTATTATTATTATTATTATTATTATTATTATTATTATTATTTTACTGTTTCACAGAGATTTTCTTCCCTGGGGTAGAGGCAAGAAGCCATCGGTCCTCTGACAAGATGGTTCGCTCTTTTTGCATTTGACTTTTTAACTTTCTCCTAGAACCCTTCTAACAATGGCACATGTATCCAGGATTACCGACTTCTGGATAGATATATATAGTTCCCACTGTAAGCCAAGTTGACTGATGTTGTTTTTTAGCGTCTTAGGTATCTCTCCGGTGGCTCCCACAACTATAGGTACGATGACTACAGAGTCCATGTTCCACATTTGACGGATCTCATCTGCCAGTGGGAGGTACTTATTTATTTTCTCGCTGTAAGTTTTTGATATGTTAGCCGCTAGCGGGACAGCGAAGTCAACTATATAAGTCTTATTTTCTTCCTTGAGTGTAAGTACCATATCCGGGATGTTGTTTGTTATTTGTCTGTCTGTTATTATTTTGCGGTTCCAATACAGTCTAACCCGCTCATCCTCGCACACCTGTGGGGGGTCATATTGGTAATATGGGACAAGATCTCTCAACCCCATATATTTTTCCCTAATCTTTTGATGGAGGATCTTACCCATCCTGTTATGCCGATCTAGATAGGCCTTCGGCGCAAGCACTGAGCATCCCGCAATTATGTGATCTTTATTATTATTATTATTATTATTATTATTATTATTATTATTATTATTATTATTATTATTATTATTATTATTATTATTATTATTATTATTATTATTATTATTATTATTATTATTATTATTATTATTATTATTATTATTATTATTATTATTATTATTATTATTATTATTATTATTATTATTATTATTATTATTATTATTATTATTATTATTATTATTATTATTATTATTATTATTATTATTATTATTATTATTATTATTATTATTATTATTATTATTATTATTATTATTATTATTATTATTATTATTATTATTATTATTATTATTATTATTATTATTATTATTATTATTATTATTATTTTTTTTTTTTTTTTTTTTTTTTTTTTTTTTTTTTTTTTTTTTTTTTTTTTTTTTTTTTTTTTTTTGTAAAAGCCAGTCACCCTTTAAACTCTGTGGCTCCGACACTCACAGAGGGGAGCTGGTAGTACCGGTAGCCACTCCCCACGCCCGTGGGGTGAGTGACTACTGGGTCCGCGAATCGTGTGCCCTGAGCAGACGTAATGAACCGAGGATGACGGCCTTCTGCATTCTGCCGGCTAAGACCTCTGCCGAATTTCGGCATGCCGGTATGATCTTAAGTTCTGAAAGCAGTGTGTGTCTCGTTCCACCGAGGGCTCCTATAATCAGTACCACTATCTTAACAGTATGGTCTGGATAGAGTCTGCGGAGTTCGAAGAGCAAATCTCGATATTTTGTCCGTTTTTCCTCCTCCTTCAAGACAATGTTGTTCTCCGCGGGAGCCGAGAACTCCACGACAAACATTGTCTTGAGTTGGTGGTCGAGGAGGACTATGTCAGGCTTGTTGGCTTGTATTTGCCTGACTGTGGGAAAAGAGTAGTTCCAATAAATTAGACACTTCTCATTTCCCACAACGGACTCAATATCCCCCGGAGCATAAGGCAGCACTGGTGTCTCGTCTATTTCATACGAGTGCCTTAAGTGATAATAAAGCACTCGTAATGCTCCGTCGTGCCTCTGGATATAGGCCGAGACTGCATATGTCGGACAGGCCGACAACAAGTGCATTAGAGTCTCTGGCGCCCTGCGGCAGGCCCTGCAGCTGACATCAGGGACCTCTATACCCATGACACGACTTCGATAAACGAGAGTGTTAAATACACCATCCTGGCAAGCCATTATGAATCCCTCGGTCTCAGACTTCAGCCCGGCTGACCTTAAGAAGGCAAAGGTCAGCCTTTCGGATAAGCCAAGATCTTCTATATTTTTATAGAAGACTCCATGCATTGGCTTATCCGTATGAAGCTGCAGAAAGATGTTGTGTTCTGCAGCTTTAATTTGGGCTTTTCGCCGAGCAGGTTCCAACTCGGTGACAGAGTCGCGATTTACCCGCTCGACGTCGAAGGAGAGACCAAGTTCATCGGCTGCTCTCTGTGCTGCCTTAAACAAAAACGCTCCTACCCCTGCATTTTCATGGTCTCGGACCATGCAGAGGAGGGGATCCGAACTCCTGATAATCTTACAGGCTCCATCCAGAACCATCCTGTTATGGAGACTCTCCAAACTCAAGAGTCCACGGCCTCCCCGATGTCGTGGGAGGTATAACCGTGGAACGGACGATTTAGGATGCAAACTCCTATTGATATGCATCTTCTTGCGGGTTCCTACATCGAGTTGACGCAACTCCTCTCGGTTCCATTTCACCACTCCAAAGGAGTGGAGAAGGATCGGAACGGCAAGCATGTTGGTAGCAGACACCTTGTTCTTCCCCGACAGTTCTGAAGACCAAATCTGTCGGAGTCGGTGCTGATACTTGCCGCGGAGAGCGTTTTTCACTACACTCACTTCTTGGGTGGAGCGTTGCTCGACACCCAAGTAAGTGTACGACTCTCCGGCATCTAGATGATGTAAGATGCTTCCGTCTACGAGCTGCGCATCCTCTCCGTAGTCCCCGCATCGTCCTCTCTTGAGATGGACCAGTGCACATTTGTCCAACCCGAACTCCATACCGACAGCCTGCGTGTACTCCTGTACCACCCTAAGGGACTGGTGTAGGTCCCTTTCTCCGGAGGCATAAAGTTTAAGGTCATCCATATAAAACAAATGGGTGACCTTATGCCTCCTATCGCCGGGGGTACCGCAGTTGTATCCACGGGTTTTCCGGAGCGAAACGGATAATGGCAGTAGTGAGATGCAAAACAGAAGGGGGCTGAGGGAGTCTCCCTGAAATACACCCCTTCTGAACGATACCGGCTCCGTCTGGACTCTATCGTTACCGGATGTTATAGTAAAGCGAGTCCTCCAGAGCGGCATCAGTTCTTCAATACATCTCACTACGGGACCGGGTACCGCAAGACATTGGAGCAAGTGTAAAATAAGCTCATGAGATGTCATGTCAAATGCCTTGCGGTAGTCGATCCAGGCCATGGAGAGGTTCCGATTATACTGCACGGAGTCCTGCGTGACACATCTGTCAATCAGCAGGTTCTCCTTGCAGCCAGCGACACCTCTCTTCGACCCTCGTTGCTCATGTATCCGTTCGTAAACCGGTTCAACTGCGTGGAGCACCCGCATGTACAAAATGCGTGTAAACACTTTGTAACATGCGTTTAAACAGGTTATCGGGCGGTAGTTCTTTGGGATTAGACAAATCTCCGTTCTTGGGGATCAGCACTGTCCGCCCCTCAACAACCCAAGAGGGAATTTGCTGCTCCCCATTTAGCCAGGCATTAAAAATTCTGGCCAAATGGTGGTGGGTACTCGATAACTTTTTCCACCAAAAGTTATTTATCCCGTCGGGACCTGGAGCAGCAAAGTTCTTAGAGCCCTCAAGAGCTCTTCGAACCTCTTCTGGGGTTATTGGTTGGCACACCTCGTGTGGTTGGCGAAACCTTTGGCTAAAGGTTTCAAAGTGTGCCAGGGCTGGAGAGTCTCTGTTGAGTGGAAGCTTCTGTTCGTACAACGTTTTCCAGAAGTTTTCCACCTGATCTGCAGTCGGCGGATTTTCAGCAACACGCTGAGGCGGTTCGAAAAGGCGCGAGGGCTTTTTGCGGAAAAGTTGATTTTCCGCTAGCCCCCTCGCCCGCCTCACTAGTGACTTCTTACAAGACACTAGCATCCGTATCCTGTCGAGGCAGTGCTGTTTGGTGGTTTGCAGCACTGCCCCATTAAGTGTGTGATGGACGCGTCTTAAGTTGGCAGCTACTCGCCGCACTTTAGGCGTGAAAGGCCTAT